>JASWJB010000074.1:0-150968 GCA_032433595.1 Conoideocrella luteorostrata
ATATTGAATGCTTCCGGTCGTACGATTCTGTTGAATTTGAACGCTTCCGACGATGTTGAATAATTCCGGTCGCATTGTGTGTTTTCGGTGATATTGAGTGCATCGTTGTGGAATGCTTCCTGTGACATTCGTTTAGGCCACTTTTCCTCCGGAGATAGTGTTATGAAGTCTTACGAACCAACAAAGACGACCTGATAGCAGGACCTGAATCGAAGTGGCAGCCGGGTGCAGTTGAGGAATGTGACTGAGGGGATGAGCCACTGAGGCATTATATGTTGTTGTAGTCATTGACGCCTAGGCTATTTTACGAATGGCGAGCCTCCCAAAGGACATAGGGACTATGTCAGACTAAGTCTATCGTACATGTTCATTTAGCCGAAGGCTGTGTATACGCTCATGTCATAGTTTTCCCGAATAATAAAGGTGCAGGCTTAGCAAATAAGTTTCTATTGGTCTAAAATGTGTATTCGCAATTGGCAAAACAGGCCGGATTAGTTAGGTACACGCTAGCCACTATGTGTCTCTGCTTCTTTGTTTGCTTCTTTGTTTACTATTGGCAAAATTGCTCAGCAATCTGTTCGTTTGCTAGACCAAGCAGCCTTTCTTCCATTGTTGAAGCCGATGCACCGTGTTGATGGATATTTATTACGGTCCCAGGGGCATAATTAGTCCTGCCTCTAATTTGGGAATTCATTGCCCGTCTTGCGGCCAAACAAAACCTGCGGGTCACTTCATGAGCAGGAGGAAATAGCGTTGCTACAGTCACATCCCCTCTAACACACCTTCATATACATATTTGTATGTAACAACATGGGTCTCGCAATATTGCTGTATTTTTCAATATCTTTCGGACTCGCACCAGCGCCTTGGCAACGTGCTGTTGGGCCTTGTGTGCGCTGCAGCGTTGCAACTCCTTCCGCAACCCTCCTTCTTCAATGAGCATCATCACATTCATCAAACTCATTAGTAGCCACGATTCTTGTCAGTATTAGCTCCAAAGCTTTGAATGCTACTATTAAATGAATAATCTTGCAGCTTACGTTCGGCTTTACAATATCTTCGTCATTCCGTACATCGCACAGCACGATCTGTTCCCTGAATTTAACAAGACCATGCCTAAGATCCCGCCGCCATCTCCATTGCCACAATTTAACAGTGCTAACAAGCTCAAGGACTTTATACAACGTTGGGGTTGTAATAATAGCATAGCATTTATTCGAAACATCCGGGTATAGTTATTGCTTAATTAATAGGCAATGCAGCGCGTTGTATATTTTCTTTTATTGTAATCAAGGCCCTTGATGAAATCCTAAAATCCATGGGCGAGCGTGCCTCCTACTCTCCTTTTTGACTACTATTTCAGGATCTAGGCTAAATGCCACACATTATTGAATAAAACTTGGTTGTACACTGTGCTTAGGACGATATGGAGACTCATAGTTGAGGTAGTCATTCACGTGACGGATTCAACACACAAAAGATAGAATCCAACACGTCTATAAACAAGATAGATAACCACCTGGGCATATCATCTGAACAATATTTCATATTACAAGTTACGTGCACTTATGTTATATGACCTCTCATTACAACTGCCAACATTGACAACACGCATGCCTTGTCTAGCATCCCACTAGACGGATCCTGCGCAAAACAGTACTGCCTAAATAGCATAATTATCCCTCATACATTAACCCAGTGGCTTATCCTCATTGTTTTAGGCATAAAATGGCTCAAAGAGAGCTTTTTCAAGAGATAGCGTAGCTACAATGCATTCCTGCACGCAAGGCACGCCGCGAGTCAACGTCTTACGAGGAAAATTGGGTCTGGAATTACTAGTCGGACCGATTAATATATACGCTTTTAAATGAAAACGCTATGAATCGTGTTTTTAATCAAATTGGCCTGCCTTGCATATTGCCCGGGCTCGAGTTGTTGAAAAATTCGTGATATTAAGCGAGACTTTACGACAAGGGTTTTGTCCCACGACTTTAACGTTATATTCTACGGTGGGGTGTGGCAAGCAAGCCACCTTTGTTAAATTTTACCGCGTAGATCCGTTAGAGCACTCCGTGCTCCGTACTCCGTACATCTACTCGTAATAGCAACCCACACACCGTTAAATCTACTGCCTTGCCTTTATGTTTATATACACACCCCTTCCTGCACCTGTTAGTGCTGCCTAGAATTAACGCCAGGTTTCCGATGTTGAGTGTGTGCACGTGCCATGCGTTTGTATGATTTTATACTAAGGTGTGGGACGACGTACTAAAAAAAGTGTCACTGGTGTGTGGGTCACTTGTTGACGAGTGGGCGTACTCGCTCCGTTGAGTAAGAAAATATCGCTCTGAATAGCAACACCCTTTCTTTGAATGTGTTTACACTAACTAGCCCGACTAGTTATTCTGGACTTTCGGGGCTATCTGTCTAGGCATGGCGACTATAATCTTGCGAGATACCTCAGAGTGCCTCGGGAAACGCGAACCAGATCGTTGCACGTTTTACTTATAGAGCATTATTTTAACTACTAATTAGATGTCTATATTTTGTGTGGCACAGCGTCGTGGTGGTGATGCGTGCGTATCAAATGTTAAATATGGAGTACAGCATTTTCTAGCCTGTTTTGTTATAGTGGTAATTAGAGATACTCTACACAATGTATTAATCCCGAGGGCATTATTTTGTTGTAAATAAACGTAATAGTTAGATATTGTCATAGTAATGTGCTCCGTAGGTACCAGCGTTATTTGCATTATCTCTTTGATGACCGTAAGGCCACAATCTCGTACCGACAAGAGGTCGTAGCCAATTAGAAGCTGTGCATTGAAAGGCACTTAGTCCGCCCGCTGATTTACGCTGTGATAGAAGTCCCAGCAAGCTCTTGAATTACAAAGAGATACATCGCACGTCTCGCACCCGTAACGGCTGTTGGGAGCAGAGCGGCGCCGATTGACGGCATCGTCATTCAACGTGCCGAATGCCTTGCACAACACATTAATTAGCCGCTGCCGCCACGTACGTTGAGAATCATAGGGCTTCCAAATAGGCTTCCCACGAAGCTGCAGAAGGTAGCTGTTAATAATACAAATCTCAAGGAGAAAAAACCATGCCAAGGCCTGTGTGCCGCCCCTACAAGTGCGATGCTTAAAGCACCCGCGACTTTGTAATTAATCAGCGGTATCAACCCCGTTCATATAATCATTTTATTCTGCAGCAATAGACTGGATATTAATTTCTTTAATAACCTCATCACCAGAGAAAGCATTAATTGGCTTACTTCTGGTATGTGTAGATGTCGGTCTCTTTCATTTACGTAGCTGCTTCTCATTGCCTGTGTACACAGTCGTGAAAAATAACACAAGTGCGTTATCTTTCCATGCAATTTGGTTAACCTAAGCAAGAAGGGACGGATTAGCTAGTAATTAGTAAAATAGGATGTCTTTTCTAGCTCACAAGGTTATTTTCTGTTGGCACGCTCTCAAGCCGGTTATATGGCCAGCATTTGCCGCTTGTATCAGGAGCCTTAGCAGCTACAAATTCCTATCAAATGCCACTATTTGTACAGGCAGTACCGGCAGCAGCAGCATTTTAAAGCCGAAGAGTTTCAAACAGCGCTGGTAATGAGAAGAGGTTATCCATAAAGACGTGATATGTTTGCCTTGGTAGCTTATTTACTAGAGCCACAGCAAGGCTTTGAGTCGGGTTCAAGTGAATTTTATTATTATCACCTCTTTTGCGTTTCTTGACCTTCCAGTAGGGTTCTTTGCCTTAGGTCATGCCATAACCAACCTAGAATGCAGCCTTCTTGTGCAATTGGCCAGCTTTTGAAGCCATGAGAAATTGGCTTATTTGGGACGACTGTTGTTAGTAGAGATCCTCCTTTATAGTTGATCATACACTCATCTACAGAGAGATGACTGCCTGGATTATAGAGCTCAAGGGACTTGCTTTGTGTATGGTTAGACCACTTATCACATCGCTGAAAAGGCGTTATTGTGTGGGTCGATGACGACCAGCGAGCACCGGCTATTGTATTTATTTATTTATTTTTTATTTTTTTGACAACTTTAAAATTATTTCTCGTGGGTGAAATCCGCTTGTGGACTTTTTCGGTAGGTTTTTAGTGGTGGAGTTGTAAGGCACCACCAAACTGCAGAGTACGGTGAGTGCAATGCAGTGCAATCAAATGTATGAAAGTGAAAGTGAGACTAAATTCGTTGGTCGAGTATGCCTTATTGCATGCGAATGATTCATCCAAGTAGTATGATGCCTGTCAGTCCAGCGTGACGTATGGCAACAAATTGGCAGCTAGACATGCCTGGTGGACTTGGAGGTCCCGCGCCAAGAGTCTCTGCAGTCTGGTGTGTAGTTAGTGGGCCCATGCCTATACACCCAATGGCTACCCAAGCAGTGGAGTGCCTCGTGTTGCTACTCGACGTCAACTGGTGGCGCTACGCATGCGGATTCGTGTCTCGGTGCGGTCGGTCGCGTGCTGAATGGCAGATAAATATGATAAGCCGTGACGAGCACTATCTACAGTAATCGTAGCACATGAATGCGATGATGCGACCATGGTCACATTCAGAGCTAGATTTCTTCCTCGGTTGTGCGGCAAGCTCAATATCTTCAATTGCACACTTCGTTCCAGCGCATTGACCACCCAGCGAGTCGCATGAACTACAGAATCTTTCCCATTTCATGGCATTCTGGTTGGACAGATGAACGCGGAATAGGTACAGGCCCACCGGCTTGACGTTATCACGTTGTCCCCTTCTAGAACGCTCGTAAGCCTACCCTACCCTACCGCTGCTAAAACTGCTGTCTTGCCAACTTATCTTCGGCATTTGCGTGTCGTTTACGTATACGGCAACATAGGCGCCAACCACCCGCACAGTCATATGGTACCTCTGCATTTGTTGCGGAAAAGATGAGGCTCCGATGTAACATCTTTGCATTTACCAAACTTGGGTTGACTGCGACAGAGATGAACTCATCTTCAATAACTTGTTGGGATATAAAATCTGGGTTACTCACCATCCTTGTCCACAATCAGCTGGCATCGATCCACATCCACCATCCTTATTGCGGCAATCGCTATGCGTAACATGGCATGTGTGATACAAGCTGGGGGGGATATAATATATCCCCGAATGCCTGCTCCGGGTTGCATACCTGTACTGCGCTCCACTTGGCACGGCCTGGAATGGCAAGAGTCTAGCAACCAAACAGAAGCAAGAATGGACGTTCGAGTATCAAGAAGTATCTAGAGGTATACGAAGGTTCCTGTGCTTAAGATGCACCGTTCGACACTTACGGAATGTAATAAACGGAACGGGTCGATGATTACGGCCGCGTTGGAGTCCTTCAGCACGGTATAACGTAGGATTGCTCAATATGGCTTTGGAGCTAAGTAGGTTAAAGCGACCACCGTTCAGGAACTCGTTCCAGAAGGGAAATTCAGCCAGTTAGTTTTCACCTCTTTATCGAGCTGAATCTTACCCCTCCGAAGGCGACCTTTGTTCAGATGGCAACCACAGTGTCATTAATTGACTGATCGATCTCAGAATCAGCAACTTCTTTCAAAATAATAGGATTAAGTTTCTATAGCAGGAAAATCTACTAATTCTGCAGGCAGTGGCCATAGCGTATGGTCAAAGTCCTAAGACACCATATCCTTGGCACTGAAAACTTCATTACGTGTCACTGCTGGCGGATCTTGTGAGCTTCCATTGTGATTCTCTAAAGTGAGCAAGACGCTAACATACTAATATATGAATCCTTGTGCACACTAGTACTCGCTAATTTACGAGCGCGCAAACCTGACTTGTCACTTTTCTGAAGCAACCGTCCTTCGATGATCCTATCCTCCGACTATCTTCTCCGTGTTAGCCGTCAAAAACTACGCGCGTACATGTTTCACCACAAGCCACCGCGCTCGGCCGAGAATCACTTACTAAATCTATGCCAAGAAAATCAAAATCCAATCGGGGACAGGTCGCCATGATGGAAAATTACGTGTCTGCCAAGTTTATACATCGGTTGTATTGCCCCCCACATTCCGGCAACAATGCCAAGGCTGTTTGCCGGCCGGGTTGAAAATAGAACAGACGTGATTGGTTCGATGGCTGTGGGTAAACCTTTTTACGACCATGGCCGCGTATGTCGCCAGCGCAGGTTTTCTAAATTTTGGGACTCAAGTTAGTATCAAAAGGCAAAACTTAGCTTAGTTCGGCTAATCCGCGGAGCTTTCAGGCTCCATCAGAAGAGGACGCGTTGTCGAATCTGTTGATGAAAGAGGATGGCTGTGAGTGTGGACGATGACGAGTTCACGGACGGGCTCCACCAAGGATCATGTATAAGAAGATCACTTTGATTCTCAATAAATTCTATCTCTAGTCTGATACTACACATACTTCGATAAAAATTAAAACCAACCTCGAATACACTTTTTCTCTCTTTGTTTTGACACACTGCACCATGCATTTCCCTTCTTTTGCATCCTCCATCCTGCTATTCTGTGGGCTAGCATTGGCACATCCTGGACACGATGTGACTGAAGAAATTTTAGACAGAAGGGCGTTCAAAGATTCGGTCCGTCAAGTTTCGCTTGCACATTGCGCTGAGAAGCTGAAGCTGCGGGGAATTCAGGCTCGCAACGTGCAACGAAGAGCTGCAGCCGTTGAAAAGGCTCGGCTAGTTCTTGATCTCGCGAAGCGAGACACAGCTTCAGTTCTCGCCACGTCGCATAACAAGACAGACCTAGGATACAGCGAGAATACTAGCATTTCTGATCTATTCTCCGGCAATTCTTCCTGTGTTCTCACACCAGAAGTGACACAAGGGCCATACTGTATGTGATCATCCCAGTTTAGCATGAGTCCGTTCGAAACCTAATTTTTCACCCAGATGTTGGCGGAGAATATATCCGAAAGGACGTCACAGAAAACCAACCCGGGGTTAACATCACCCTCGACTACCAGGTCATTGATGTGGACACCTGTGACCCTGTCCCGAACGTCTACGTTGAAATTTGGCACTGCAACTCCACCGGTGTTTACTCTGGCGTGGTTGCAAACGGGAACGGCGATTCTTCCGACGAAACCAATATTAATAACACCTTTCTCAGGGGCATACAAAAGACAGATTCGGACGGCGTGGCGCAGTTTGGATCCCTTTTTCCCGGTCACTACACGGGTCGAACAACCCATGTCCACGTCATGGTGCACACCAACGCAACTGAATTGTCCAACCATACTCTGGGAAATGAGGTGTATGCGAGCCACGTAGGGCAAAGTTTCTTCGACCAAGACCTCATCACTGAAGTCAGCAAGATCGAGCCCTACGCATCAAACACGCAAACTTTGACCAAGAACGCCGAAGATAGCATCCTTGCTGAAGAGGCTGACACTGTAGACCCGCTATTGGCTTATACACTCTTGGGCAGTAGTGTTAGCGACGGGCTATTTGCTTGGTCCGCATTCGGCATCAATACCTCCTACGTTAACTCTGTCAAGCCAGCATCTTTTTACTACGAGTCCGGCGGCATAGAGAATCCCAATTCTGGTGGCGGTGGTCCTGGTGGAAACAGTGGTCCTGGTGGAAGCGGTGGTCCTGGTGGAAGCGGTGGCCCGGGTGGCCAGGGAGGAAATGGAACCGTACGACCTACAGGGAGACCGGGAGGGGGCAACGGTACAAACACATCTGGGAGTGGCGTCTCGCCTACCAATATCACCAGTGTGGCAAACAGGTATACAGTTGGCGCGGTGATGTTTTCGCTAATTGGTCTTTTATTGCCCGTGTTATGGCTTTAGTTGGTACGGTAACGTCACTGTCAACTCCAATGAAGACTTTTGACTGAGAAACTTTGATACTCGTCAGGAAATACGAGTGATGCTGGCGAAACGGTGAAGCTTCTTAGGGCTACTTTCTCGCGTCTTGCTATGGATCATATCAAGTCACCTAGAATTACGGAGTTTTCTTTATTTAATACACAGCTAGCTCAATACGGCCATATGCATCCATGGAGGCATTATTGCAATGTATTTCAGATACTTCCGAGAAGATTATGAAAATTGCTATTGTGAAGGCGGTAGTTGACCACAAGTTCTTTGTTATTTAGGCGTCGTCCAATTTCGCAATTACAAAATGTCAAACTCGACTGCCATGAAGATAGCACCGCGAAAATACTTTCTTCGTATGTATCCGTGTAATAATATTAGAGGCAACAGAAGCACCAAAAGCGTGGATACCCTCATAACCGCAGTAGCGGTAGCTTACTGGATGTAGAATTTGTCTGATATTCTGTTTGGTGATACACGTAATCCTTGTCTGAGCTTCTAGTCGTTACCCGTGACGCTTCTTCTAATCGAAACTTTAGTCGTACATTATGTGCTATTATTCCTTTTTTTTTCCTTTTTGGCTTCATCTTTAAGCTCTGCATCACACTCGCTCCGACCGCTGTGGCCAATACCAAGTAGATGCAGGCAACCAAACACACAGGAGTATTATGAGCTGGTTCTATCCCCAAAGTGATTCATTATCTTTGACCATATCCACAGCCTTGGGCCGCCCGCGCCGTCTCTTCCTCTCCGCCGGGGTTACGACCCAGGAATCTATCCTCACGCAGAATGCAAGCGGTTGATACGGCGAGTAGGGTATTAATCGACTAGAGAGACCGTTGGCCTCTCCCGCCAAATGGGGCGGTGAGGTTTCTTCTGTCGCTAGAGTTTTGAACGACAATAGAGGTGAATCATCGGAGTACATCCTCTCCTTTATTTGGAACCCCGGCATTGACGGCAGTATAGAAGCAAAAAATGATCTACCTCTCCGTAGAAAGTATGAGAAATTGCTTTCTCCTGCGTTAGATGTCGGTGACTGCTGGTCGAGTATAGCATTTTGACAGCGGTCTGCAGTTTGCTCGCGTTTTTCGTCCATCTCCAACGTCGACATTAATAAAGAATATATT
Organism: Conoideocrella luteorostrata; assembly: GCA_032433595.1. Lineage (NCBI taxonomy): Eukaryota > Fungi > Ascomycota > Sordariomycetes > Hypocreales > Clavicipitaceae > Conoideocrella > Conoideocrella luteorostrata. The sequence continues at coordinate 8,966 of JASWJB010000074.1, forward strand.
TTATTTGCGTAGCAGCAGTGAATACAATAACTGATAAACCAGGCTGCATGCGTCTTGCACGGGGCGCACCCAGGAGTTCTTGAATGTTCGAAAACCAACAGGTACAGCTCTATGAAGTGGAGTTGCATATTGAGTTCATTCGCGACAATCTAATTTATGTATTTATCTCGCCCATTCGGGTTGTGTGGATGCCTGTTTCCGAGCCCCTGGGTGTCTCAGAACAAACCTAGCCGGTCGGTGGTTGCTTGTTCTGAAACGCCGAGACGTTGAGGGTGGCGCTGAGTGATGGAACTGCTTACTGAGGCATGAACTAAGCACTGCGGTTTGGTGCAATTGATGATGGAAATGCAGAGAGGGGAGCTCTAGCTGATTACTATGCAGCCGCACTAATGTCGAGGTTAAGGAGAGAAGCTGACTGAGTGACTGTTTTATGGCTGGGAGAATCTCAAACAACGCTTTATGACACTGCGGTTTTGCAAACCGAACTGTATTTAAAATATTAGTACGATTCAAAGATCAAACGCAGATCAACACTTAAACTAAACAAGGGTTCTCCGTAAACTGACACGGAATCTTCCAAGTGGGCCGGCCCTATTGCATACTGTCTGTACGGCGCCAAACCGGTCGATTGTTTCTCGGGGCAATGCTGCACCAGCTCCATGTGTATCGCAGACAAATGATGTACATCTATTATTAAGTCTCCGTACATTTAGCGGCGCATGATATCGGGGCAGCCCACGGGGAACCCGCGAACCCGGTCGCTCTCGTGAGTGAAACGCACGCTAACCAGGCCCCATGTCGATTGCTTCTGCGGCGTCCACCGCTCCACCTCAGTTTGAGCCTTTCTAGAAGAATATATCGACGATACTATTCTGCCCGTAACAGTGATTGGCTCCCAGCGACGATCTGGGGTCCTTCTGGGTAGGCTTCCAATAGCACCCAGTTGCGTCCCAAAGTCTTTGGGCTGTTTAGGGGGCTCCGAATTACTTCTTGAGCTTTCCCGAGAAGCGTTTTGTTAGATGCGCAGTCGATCTGTTAATGCGCATATATTGCTTGTGACAAATTCAGGCATTCGGTGCGCCTGCCTTTCGATGTTTCCGTCTCTATGCCATTGGCAGCGACTCCCATAATTGTACGCCTAGCTTATATCATCAGGCAATTGGCCCAAAGTCGGAAACGAAACATATTCGATTGGCTCATCTCCCTTGGACTTGGACGGCCCCAAGTCTAGAAGCATCGGTTGTTTCATGCAAGCACCTTTGTCACGCGGAATTCTACGCAATTCCGTAGAATTTATTGGCGGTTTCGGAAGCCTCGGTATTCATTGGAAACTTGCAAAGCTCTATTCCCGAGCACAATAAATACGTAATATCTAGCTGCTGAAAGAGTTGCAAGTCCTCTATCTTAATGCCCATAGAGCATCGAAAAGGAAAAAAAAGACTAGGAGTAGAAGTTCAGTTCAGTATTAATGTTAAGAAAATAACAAAACTAATAAGCATAGGGTTCTACTATAAGCAGCTAAAGAAACTGAGTTTGATTTTCCATTAGTAATGCTTAAATAAACCTTATAACCTAACTAATATATGAGTAGACATGGTCTCCCACAAGATCATAGAATTATAGCATCATTTGAGGAATTGGTCTTGGATAGTATCCTCATGCATCATTATATGGTGGAGGTGTATGCGGTCCATTGACGTCTTTAACATACAATCTTGGCCACATTTTACAAGCATCTGCCAGGAGAAAAAGAGTTTCACCGTTGTACCCGTAAAGTTGATAGCTGCAAATTAGCTGTCGCTTTCAACCGCCAGCGGGCACCCACCTTCTCTCTCAGCCCGTGTATCCACATATCCGGTCCACACACACACACACGTAATCCAATACAAATCATTCTGTACCAGGGTCTTTCACTGCAATTTTAACTCCTCCCTAGGGTTGCTCCCCACTAAGGGAGGTAACCTTCACTGCAATTTCGAAAGCTCCCAACCACAAATTCCTAGCAGCAGTAAGTAGTCCGTACAGCCAGCCAGCTTAAAATAAACCAGTGCCTAAGTTTTCGCGGTGGGGTTCGACGGGCTATAAGCCCAGCGCTCTCAAAATCGTCCTCCAAAAATGGACGCACATTTGCTGTGAACCTGCACTTTTGTTGTAGGTTTACGCTGGATGCGTTAATGTAGCTGATAGCGGCTCAATACACCACTCTAACTTTGGAACAAGAAACTGAGCACTGAAACAATGGTTCAGTGCAAGCTTGACTATTACTGCCTACAACGCACAATCCGGCCAAACCCATCATCGTCACCGTCGACATACGCCTCGTCCTTTCTAGATCTCTGTACCATATTCGTTACCGCATTCTACCTTCATGGACAAACTCTATGACCCTGACGGCGTGCCAGCATGTCATTGCGTATCACTCCCTGTCTCTCTCTTGTAATTATTTCACTCCATATCCAAGGTACCTATGTGCATCCTCTACCCAGAAAACTTGCTCACCACTAGCGGAAGTGATTCATGGGGGCTGAGACCTGTACGGAATCTCATCAAGGATGAGCTTGCACGTCTGCGCATCTTGACTGTCCGCCTGAAGCATTGCGAATGCATCTCCTGGAGGGCATTCAAATCCTTGAGAAATAGACTTGGACCAGAATCCCATTGTCTGTTTCCTGTCATCCCCATTATCAACTCCATGAGATCCATGGTTCTGCTCTTCAGAATCGAGCCATGCAGAATGCGGCTATCATACGGAAATGACAGGATACGATTTGCCGACTAGCTGCGCATAGTCTCTTGGACCCCTTGCATCTCGACTTAGTCTGTGATACTCACGATATGGAGACTGCGTACGACATTGCCGATGTATGCTACCGCCGATGAAACGGTCTGATACTCTGCTAAGCTGGAAAAGGATATGCTGGGCTCTAGGTATGACTCCCATGCTAGAGAGAAATGGGGTCCAACTTCCTGAATTACGTGGGGGACCTATTCTGTACCGTCTTTTACTTGTCTGTGCGGACTTTTCCGCTTTCGCAATAGGGCTTGCAGTAATTCTGACCGCTTTCCCCGTCATTCTGACGATGCGGGATTGTCCTGCAAGGTTAAGATGGCATTAATAACTTTACCTTGGTGCGTGTTTTAGCGTGTCAATAGATCACTATTCCCATTATGTCTCAGGACATCGTGACACATGCTTGTCCACCACGCGTTGTTGGTGACTACCGGAGTTTTTCAACGATCAGCAGATCAGCCTTTCAGATATGCAGCCATACACATGCCAATACTATTTGTTCACCGGTAAAATAGATACTAAAATATTAATCTAAGCCAAATTGTAGCTCTGTAGCTTGCCCATCTACCTATAACTAGCGTGCGCAGGAGTATTGCATATTTTCTATCTGTTAGCTCTTTGTATTTCAACAGTGCACTTTGGGACCGGCAGTGCGGCATATTCTAAGATATTCAGTCAGGTTTTCCCTATAATTCTGTTTAAGGTGAAGCTAAAACTCCCTAACTATCGCAAGGCAAATACGCTTTTGACGTGACGTGCTGGGTTCGTCTAGTGGGATGCTAGATTCTGCTCATAGGTTACATGTAAAAGGAGTGTGGAAAGGGGAAGTGCTAACGACTGGACAAGACAGATTAGCCTATCATTCATCGTTGCTAAATTTCCTTCATGATGATTTTTACATTGAACCTGCTAAAGTCCATTGTCAGTTTCACCTACATCTGACCTATTACGACACTCGCGTTGTCTGTCTTGAAGGTCACTGTAATGAGCATATGGTAAGAATATATCATTGTTTCTAGAAGTAGGCTCTTAGCTCAAGGGAGGTTAAGAAAAATAGCTCCGGCTGCTCATAATCAGTGCATGGAAGAGCTTCAATAGACTCGATAAAGAACAAGTGCTCACTTGTGCTTGCATATATCGGTATACGCCGCCAATTTATATGCTGCAATAGTTATACTATCGTCGAAACAGTTGTGCATGAAGGGTGTTTAGTGGCCACAAAATTTCCTACTTATTTATTTGTCTTGATTTGGATGTTGAACTAGCTCCTCCGGGCAAGGCAGTTCAGTCAGCGGCGATGCCCCAAAAAGGAATGAATGATTCAGCTAATTATGCATGTTGCATGGTTGCTCTGTTGCCAAACTAGTAGCGACGTGCTTGAGAGCTAAAGTCTGAAGAACGTTTGTCACGTTGCAGTGACTAATGCATTTACTTTCTACCAATAACTAATTTTTCACACATATCACTCCTTAGCGAGATCCAATTTTTCAAGCTATCAACACATCAACACTCTAACACAGATAGCTGTCGTTGGTTTGAAGAGTGTATAGAAATCGCCCGGGGTCCTATGCTAGCCTGGTGTCGTAACATGTCCAAGCGACGCTAGTTTCTGTCTATGTGTCTACGTGGAGTACTGATCGACGTCGGCAGCATTACGCCCAGGTCTGGCTCGCAAGTGTGGCTCCCACACACGGTCTCCTAAACTTCGTTGCTTACTTTTGTACGGAGTATATATAGTACGTTTGGCATTGCCCTTATTAACAATACCGTTGTTTTGGAACACGAAAAATTGGTGCGCCGATATGAGGGTAACCCTAAAACAGGTACACAACTGAGGAACCAGCCTTCTTTCCTCTCATCCGTCTACAAGACGAAAATTAGATAGGCAAGCGGTAATACTCAGCAACGGCGTACAGAGAATTGTTCTCTTGCCTGCCGCCGCCTGGACTTCGCCACAACGGAGTGCGCGTGCGTGACACCGGCATGGACGGGTACCGAGCTCAAGCGTGGTTGCGTGTCCCATGTTGGTCCATAGATGACTACTCCGCACAGTTGCTGGTCAAAAGGATTCAACAACGTCTCCACACTAGCCTAGTTACATAGCTGTGTCTTCACAACCTTTTGAAATGATTAGCATACCTTCGGGCCAATACTGACAGTGCCTTCTCCCGCCCCCCCGTAGCCGGATAATGCCGAGAGGGAATAGAGTTCACGCCAACGACGCTCTGATCCCCGACGTTGATCATGGCGACAATGCGTAGGATTCAAGTCAACCAATCACGGAATTACCCAGTCCCCTTACCGCCAACTGTACACTGAGATGCTAAATAAGACTTGGCATGTTAAAGCCGTTGTCAGATTGGTCAGCGAGTCGGCATCTCAGGCGCCTTTTCAAGGGTACCCAAGCTCGCAAGAGCTCGACGGCGGACGACGGGCAATCGTTCCTTTGCAAGAGTAATGATATTCTTCCGATATAAAATGCCGTCATTAAATTTCATTTAACGTTAATTAGTTATGTGCTGTGATCTATTATTACAATGCTGTGAGATAGCGTGTAAACATATACAAAGCAGCACTAGTGTTGGCTGCCACACAGCGACTCGCGATCACCAAGACGTATCCAATCTTCTCCAGAAGTTGAAGTCCAAGTCCTCGAACTCAAATGAGCCTCAGCGGGATGCGCAATTGTCTCATGCTCATTCTTTTTGCCCCGCGCGCTGAGCGGCAGACTAGCACTGATCCCTCGAGAGTCACTAAAGGATGACGTAGTGGTGCCGAATATGCGAGGCGCATATTGTACCAGCATCAGTCGGATTGATGGAAGACAGAGACCAATCATACCAACACTGACTTCGATGGTCGACCACAACACAATTTCGCTTTGGTCCCAGGTAGGATTTAGCGACTTGGAAAAGTTCACTATAGATCGTAGTCGAATAACGGACACAATGGTAACGCTGGAGAGAGACGACACGTTAACAGGCATTCAAAGCACAAAGTTATACGAATAGCCACTAGCGCTGGACTTACAATAAGCCCGTGAGAAACATGACAATGACTCCTAACTTCTTCTTCCAGTGCAGTTTAAGTCGTTGTACCTGAATAACCGGAATGGCAATAAGCCAGAAATCCGCGATGATGCTTATAGCGGCGTTTGACCATGCGAGTGCATTTTCGTCGATGCAAGTGCCGGTAGCATCTTTCTCAAAGTGCTGCCTCCAGTTGTAACTCACAGGTGTACACTGGAATGCCGCAACTAGAACAAACGCCAGCCCGCTGGAAGCAATGAAAGCCATGGTAGCCCACAAGAGGCGGCGAATAACCGGCGCCGGGAATATAGACAAGTAGAAGAGTCCCCATGTCAACTTCATCATTGTGATTTCCAAGAAGTACATAATTTGGATGGCATAGAAGTAAATGGCGAATCTTTCGACTTCTGGCGGTGAGAGCGTCCAGATATCCCGGCCGAGGCCATTGGCAACCAGCCCTTTGACGTTGACTATTGTGGCGGAAAGGCGCAGAAATATTGTGGCAAAGACGGCCCAATCGGCAGGACTTAAAGATCGTCTGGGACTGAAGAATCTGTTGATGATGAGGCGAAGTATCATCACCGCGCTCGAGACACATCCAAGAGTTATTATCTCTCTGGTCAGCTTCGGAGCTTGGTTTCGAACGGGTGCATCGTGAATCATGTCGGCAGACGTGGTAGCCGAATATACCCACGATGATGGGTTGTTCTCAGCGGATGCAACTCCTGTGAGCATCATGAGAAATACATGTGGCCACCTCACAAGACCTGCCGGCATGTTGAGCAATCTGAAAGAAGAACTGTCGCTTCCTCTCAAATGAGTTTACGGTGCATGAACCGGTTCCGACTCACCCATCGATGCAGATGAGATGTCTGTAAGACTGACTGCAGGATAGCCACCGAAAGTGCTCATCGAAAGAAGCCAGTTCAAAGGCTTTTGAAGTTGCCGCAATAGGGGCCAGCCCGTCCGAGGCTTATGCACTCACCCTCTGTGCCATTTCCAGGAACTAAGTATCGCAACGTACACTCTGCGTTGCTTTTGTCTTGCTTAGGTGGAGGTGTCCTAAAGTTCAGCGCCCTCACACCAGGAGCGTTATTCCCACTACTTAGTGTAAACACTTCTGCAGGGGCTTCCCTGGTACCGACACATGTGTCCGTGACTTTATTATTTTGGCAATCCATGTACAGCTACCATCGCAAGATAGTCGCACTGGCTTGAGCGAGGCGGCATACATCTACCAGCCAAGTTCGCTAGTCAGCCCGCTAGGTATTAGAACAGCACCTGGACCCTACACTTGGATCAAGGTGTGTTAGCGAATGGCCAACGGCTGGACAAGAGGCTCTTGCTCAGACCTAATGGAAGTAGTTGCTCCGTAGTCCAGATCGAACTAGTCCCCCAGCCAATGGCGCTACAACTCATGGTTTGCCGCAGTGGGAATTAAAGTTTTGATGGTCTGCGTTTCGTCTCTGTCCAACATCCGTTGTGGCAGTAGCAGCTAGCTCAATGCCTCAGGGGTAATTTGATGCCAGCTCAAGATTTCTGATGGTTTCCTTGATCCCGTATTTCCTCTGCATCCCGTATTTCCGCCTACACGTGTAATAGGTCTAGGTTGGCACGCACCCTATTATCAGCCTCTTCGTAGGTTGTGATGATTGAAGTTTCTCTCATTCAAACAGCCGCACGAGGTGCTTTATTTTCATCTAAATCGATTCATCAAAATCTGTAAGCTTATTGCGCAAAAGCACTAAAAGTAAATTCCTCGCTCCGATATTTTTTGTGAGGATTCAGGGTCCATATCGCAACTGCACGGACACGACAACCACGGGGTACAAGGGTCTGGCTTTACTATACATTTACGGAACTATTCTTTAGTCTTGTCAGGTTGCTAGATCCTTTACCTGCCTTTAGTCCATCGCAAAGTGATCGGTTAGTTTGGTAACATATGTAACGTCGGGTCTGTGCTGCTGCTCCGTGCTGGCCGCGAAACGGGCCGCTAGAGGGGAGAAGGTTGAAGCTATAAGTGGCTGTTGCTTTTGCCGATTGACATACGGGGTCAACCGAGGTCCCCTTAATTAATGAACTTGCCAATCGGCATCCATAACTTTGTCCGTCTCTTGCCAAGTGAGCTGAATGTCCCCCCAACGGGACTGCCTCCCATTTCCCATACAGTTAAGAGCAGACGCCAGAGCTACCTTCAAAGGTACCATGTTCTCGTGTCAGTGGCCAATGGGCTCCTTCTGAGAAGGTATGATCCGAATTTGTTGGCCGTTGCGAATTACCAGATCCGGCACCAAATCGCTTCACAGATCATTTCCACCGTGATAAAACAGGAACTGCCCCTGACTGAGCACCAAAGTGCTTCATAGACAAGGACCCCCATCATTGACAGTAGTAAAACAGTAGCCGAAGACCTTATCACATTATCCATAATAATATACCCTGAAATTGTCTACTGTACATTCTAAAAAGCAGGTCTTGGCACCTGATGCAGCGAGTTGGTCGTATTCATGCAGGCGGCGGGTCTGAGAGGAGGCTGTCTAGGTAACTACTCTGCCAAGGCCTCGCAATTTACCCATGTGCAGTAGAGTACTCCGTACTCCGTGTAGGTATAGCACTACTACGGTCGCTCGGGAATTTGGATCCAACTGGCGGAACGGGTGTCAGTATTAACGTGTATTGTCCGGCGGGTTTAAGTAATAGCAGAGTTACCTTTCATGACAACTTAATTCGTACGAAACAGGTTGCGAATTCCATTTGGGCATGTGTCCAATCCATACGTGATCCAGCTGGTGGGTTCTAGCTCCGTTATAGTGATCCCGGGCCACTGGGCCTGCGCTGCTTTCCCACTGGAGGACCCTCCGGGTCTGAACCGTTCTCCAGTTTGGAACTGAACCAGTTCACCACCCGCACGGGAGCTGTGTAACACCCGCACTCATCCGGCCACGGGTCAATGCGCGCTCCAGGTGGCGGGACGTACTAATTTCAGCGTACTGACTAGCCAGAGCTGATCCAGACCAGCACGAAACTGCGCCAACTGCAAATTTTTGACATCAAACAGCGCACTTTGGACAGCATACAACAACGTGTGTCTCATCCTCCCCCCGGCCGCAACAGACTTTGCCGTTTCGAAAGGTGCATATACCGACTGGCAGCTCTTCACGATACTGTGGCAGTATGTGAACGGCGGCCTAGAGATACTGAGTCGGGAAGGCCAGTGGATTACGGCGCTTCCGATTAAGGGCACTTTCGTCGTCAATGTTGCTGATTCTCTACAGCGCAAAACGAGCAACAAGTATATAAGTGCTATACATCGTGCGAGGAACAATGAGCGGACGAGAGCGAGTGAGCAATGCTTCCTCTGGGGATCCAGGCTAAGCGAGAGCTGTGCCGTACTAGAAAGCTGTCTGGACGAGGAAGAAGAGAAAAGGTATGACAAGATTAACTGCGCGGAGTGGGTTGGCTCGAAGACCAGCTACATCGAGATACAGCAGGATTGATGCAGTGGCTGGCTGGTAACCGCAAGTCGGGGTCTTTTAGTGTGAATTTTCGTCTCGAACATCCTGCAATACGATTTCTGCCCTCTATGAAATATGACTTTGTGTGAGACGTTGACTATTATCGCCTATAAAAATAGCGACGGAGCTTCAATCAGTGAAGCGAAAAACCAGCGCATGAGCGTCAGTTCGGAACAGCATTCCAAGAGTATCCCTTCAGCCTCAGGCGCGTTGAACTGATTCCTATTGAGATATAACGCACACTATAATGAGCGATTCATTGCCAGCAGCACGTATCAAACATGTCCCCATGGCCGGCCAATTGGCTCAGACAGGCGCCAGCACTGTAAATATTCGGTCCGACGATGATGCCATCCTCGACTGCCTTGCTGATTTCACATCCATACCCAGCGAGATCTCGCATGGAGGTGTAGCCTCTCTGGATGGCATCCCAGCATCCCCTCGCCAGACGGGCGCCAGCCGATGCCGGATGGTCCGCAAGAAACAACAGTCCCGTTGAGCCTTCCTCCTCGGCTCTGTCGCCGTTCGAACCAGCAAAATGAACATGACAGTCCCAAAGGCCCGGCATCAGATACGGCACATCGTGGGCTTTGTGGGGCTGCTCCGTGTATTTCTTGGGCATTTCGGCTCGTCGACCAACCCACTCGATGGTTCTGCTCTTCACAACCAGAGCGCCATCTTCAATCGGGTCGCCCTCGCCCGGGATGAGCAGCTTGGACGTTACTATGGTATAGAACACCTTTTTGGTAGCTGCTTCAGCATCAGACGCCTCATTGTGCGGCTTGCCCGTACGAATACTGACTCCCAGGCCAGTCGAGTAGATACGGCCACTCAGCGGCTGCTCGTCAGCGACTTCAACATGCCGATAACGCGGAATGAGTCTCCTGGTCATTTTGGCTTTGAGTGCCTTGCGGTTAGCAGCACTTAAGGATCTGTCTTGTTCAAAAATCAGGAGATGTAGAAAATGATTTCTGTCGCGGATTCAGCCGCGAGCTGGAAGATGTCCCATGTTTGTCCCAGCCTCCAGAATTGTCAGCGCTTTCGCCGATTTGGAAGGAAGCTCAGAGCATTACTCGCCAGCGTGACAGCTTGCCAGCACACCAACTTACATCTCTCAAGTATGTCAGGTAGAAGCCAAGCCACATACAACCCTTCGTGCCTGCAGCGAATAAGCAATTCGTTATTTATTTATTTATTTATTTTTCACCGCGATTATAGAAGACACACCAAATAAATTATTTGCCATGACTCCTATCTAAAGAGAATAACGTATCCAGTCGCTTGGCTCTACCCAGCCCGCGGACCAGCGGGTACAACAACCGTGACACATCTCAGATGCCAACGACAACTTTTGCGTCTCCAAACTACCAGCACAACCACAGCCAGAAGTTGGTCGGACGTGTTCAACCTTGCAGCTATCTGTATACAAATTGAATCCCTTGCATTGTTCATAAAATCAAGCAAAAACAGTGAAAACTTTTTTATTCCCACCTGCAATATTAAATTCAGAATGCCGCAGGTAGCCGCCCCGAGCTCAAGATTCTAGAAGCTACAAACACGGCACGGCACGATAATATTTCCTAATCCCAGCTACATCTCGCACCGTGATCCTGCAACGACTTTTTTTTTCTCGCATTGGCAGTGTCAATAGCCTGGTACGATCCGGCCGGCCCCCGGTACCTATGGCCTGCCACCGTCAAAAAGTCCACGCCACCAATTCAACTAAATCTGCTGCTCAACTGTCCCGTTCAGTCGGCGTCCGTTTCTGGATAACCTTGCATGGATGGGGCCAGTCCATACAAGGATACAACCAGTCCCGACTTTGCACATGCAGCTGCATCGACAATAACCCATGGCTATAACACGCAGCTGTGAGGAAACCCAAGGAGGAGGGAGTGAAAAGTCTTCGGGTCGTCGATAAAGTTTGTTTAGAGGCACTTGTGCGTGACCTGATTCATCCATACACCGCTCGTCTGCATATGCATTGTCTTACATCCGTGACGCCGAGAACTACCGCACATCGTGAAGGAAACCCGCATGGTCATTCGACCGCAGTGCTTTGATTGCGTAAAAGTTCGTTTAAATCTTATTTTTACGAAGGGCCAAGACAACGGAGCAACGGGCTAGAACAGTGGACGCTCGGTCGTGATGGATTTTCAGGTCTGGAATGTTAATCCTGCGAGGCTGAACGATCTCGTGCAAGGATAGTTAGCCGTTCCTCCCTTCGTTATAAGACAGCTCTTCTCCCGCACGAAATGTAGATGACATCCAACAAATTTCCGGCGATTCCCACTTCCATCAATCAGACCAATCTTCTCTTTCAAAAAAAAAAAAAAATTTACGCAGGCAGACACAACAGCCTGAGTCTTTGTGCATACAACAACAGCAGCAGCAACATGCTATACAATATCGTCGCCCTCGCCGCCCTCGGCCTCACAGCCGTTACCTCCGCCCAACAGCCAGGCAGCCCAAAGAATGCTGCTCCTTGTCCCTATGATCAGCGTTTTGTCCCCAACTACCCAGACTGCAAAGACATCAACCGCTGCCCGGGAAGCTGCCATTTCAAGAACAAGTACACATCTTGCGGTGGAAGGCGTGCTCAGCCCGTCACTTGCGAAGCCAACATGGAGTGCCGTGATGACCCTCGCGCTCCTGAGAGCTGTGGCTTGGCTTGTGATATCCCTGGCATTTGCATGCCCAAGGAGCCTCATCAGTGTGGTGGGTTTGCTGGATTTTCTTGCCCCAAGGGCTTGTACTGCTATGATATGCCCAAGGATGGCTGCGATCCCAAGAATGGAGGGGCAGATTGTGTGGGATTGTGCTTGTAAGGGTTAGTCGTGTCTTGTTTCTAATTACGGTAACTATAGAGAAACGTTGATATTAATACTGGGGCTCACGTACATATATCCGCGAGATCAGGTGCTCTGTTGTGTCCCCCTTCGCGTTCATTCTGTCGGTGAGAAGGTTTGAACCTGCTCGACTCATGCGCCGACCTACTCAATTATTTCTCCTCTGTTGCAGCCATACTCATTGCATATTTTCATCCTATGTTGTCGACTCTTTGTATGTCTCCTCGCAGTCGGCGCAACACGCAAGATTCACGCGTGTACCGCCCAGATTCTCAAGTCGCCGTCGTAAGATTTAGCATAGACTATAACGGAGGCAGTTGACATTAGCAGTTGCGAATCTCACGCTTCGGCTACATGTCGCACCTGTATCGTTAAACTACGATAAAAATACTCACACATAACGCTATTTTCTGATGCATGCGACGTACATCGCGTCTCAGGGCGGCCAAGCGACTTGTAAGACCCAACACGCACGTAGCCCTCCACATCCCAAATCCGCAGAACACCATGCCGTTAGATCTCAATAAGCTACAGCATACATGCTCAGCAGCAATCAATTGAACGTGCATCAGTCCCCACTGCCGCAATTGGCTCATCAATCGTGTATCTGCCACCGTCTATTGTTCTACCATCTAAACTCGCCGTCTATAGTCTCGAATACTCGCTTCCATACTGCTGCCGTGGTATTTCCGAAATATCCACGAATCCATATCTCGCCCAGTCCTTGTTATTGGCCATCATCTCAAGCCACTTCTTCCTAGAATCCAAAAACACCTTCAGATGGTCCTCTCTGCTCAAATCCAGAGGTTGCAAGTCTTTGCTCACAAGACGAATCCTAGAGGGAGGAAGGGGGCAAGCCCGTCAGCTGAGTCCTGTATCTCTACACAACGATGAAAGTTGAAACTTACTGTGAACCTGCAGCAAGATTCGTTATTGTCGAGTCTGACTGATCAAGCAATCCCTCGATCGCAGCATCAACCTCCTCGTCAAGGATCTTCCTTGGCAAGTCAAACTCATCACACACCGGCCGTCCCAATCCCACGCCATGCACCGTGTCCAGCGCCTTCACCATACCGTTGGTCGTGCGGAACCCGCCCGTAACATAGACCTTTGTCTTTTTCAACTCGGGCACAATAATGTCAGCAAATTCTAAAAAGAACGACTCCCTCTTCTTGGTCGACTCTTTTCGATGGTAAAAAGCACCGGCCTCGTACGTGCCGCCAGAAAGTTCGACAAAGTCAAAGCCTGCTTTCTCCAAGGCAGCGCAGAGGTCTCTGCAGTCTTGGGTAGAGAAGGCACCGTCCTGAAATTCCACACTGTTGAGCTTGATGCTGACGCTAAACGACTTTGGGACGCGAGCTCGAATGGCATCGTTGATTTCGAGGATGATTCTGGCGCGATTAAGTAATGAGCCGCCGTATTGATCGGTGCGCTTGTTGGTCGTTGGTGAAAGGAACTGCGCCAACAAATAGCCACTGATTTAATTCACTGGTAAGCACAGGCGCCCCCTTACATGTAAGACAATTTGTCCAGGGGTTACTTACTGTGCGCCATGCAATTCTATGCCATCATAGCCCGCCTTGTGCAGATACTCAGCGGCATGGGCAAACCCCCCAATCACTGCATCAATGTCCTTCTTTTCCATGGCCCGAGGCTTTGCAAACCACATGCCTGCTCTGTTTATCTTGAGCTGAACATCACTGGCGGAAATTGGGTTCTGCTGCACACTGCCGTACACCTGTCGGCCCGGGTGGCTGACCTGGGCGATGACCAAGCTGCCGTGCTTCTTGGCCACAGATGCCATCGTCTGGAAGGCTTCAAAGCGTTGGCCGCTGAATGGCGATTCCCGGGGGATGATAGCGCAACCTGGCGACTCGATATGATCATACTCAATCATGACATTGCCTGTGAGCAGGACGCCGAACCCGCCCTCGCCCCAGCGTTTGTATACATTGATGAGCTCCTTGGTAGGGATACCACGGTTTTCAAGAACGTTGGGGTCCCATGTTGAAAGTCGTTCCGTCATTGCGCCTTTAAGAATTCGATTTGGGGCTGTTCGGCCACTGAACTCATAAGTCAACGGCTCACGCAGCGGCGCAGGGTCCGCCTTTGGCGCGGCAACTCGCTTGGGAGCCATGGCTTTCGTAATTTGGGCTGCTGGGTGATGGAGCTGCCGAGATGTACAAACCAGAGACGATGGCTGACGATGGCTGACGATGGCTGACGACGGCAGAGAAAGCAGCTGCTCTTTGTGCGAGCAGCCAGTGAGTGATCAACTACGAATAGACTGGGAGAGATGTCTGATAGCTTGAAACCACCTAGGAAATCACCAGCGTAGGTACCGCATTATTTGTATATGCAAAGACGCCCAGGAACAAGGGGCAGAGCGGCGTGCGCTACCAGCATGGTGTGCGCCTTGGCGGCGGCTCTTTGTGGAGACTCTACTCCGTAGATGATTGCACCATGGAACCTCGATCGACAACTCATGATGAGGCGTCCTCACTCTCATATCACCTGACAAGTACGGAGGAGGCAGGCAATATCATCAGACCCCTTAGTTGAACAGTCGGGGCTGCAGAGTCAAACGGACAAACACTTGGCCTTCAGCAAAGTACACGCATTGAGCGCACTGGAAAGGGAATTTGTGACGTTGATTTATTTGATGAAAACTCCGACGGCCACAGAGCCTCGGCAAAAGAAGGTTGCTGCAGTACGATGGAGGACGGGGTGCCATGAAGACAGCCGATGGGGCGGAACTAGCCCGCACGGTTCCAAATCTCCGCTGCGTTTGCCCACCTTGCCACCCACATTCGCCGAGTTTCTAACTAAGTAACTAGCACGTCTCTGAATACGGAGTTCCGGGGGATCGGGGATCGGGATCAAGAGAGCGTGCAAAGTGGGTCTGAGTATTAATAATTCAACAATATACGTTCTTACAAACCATTGTTGATTGTTTCTTGAGTTCCTTTTTTTTTTTTATGTTTTTTTGTTCGGACATAAAAGGGTTTTGACTGTAGTCCTATTGGAAGTGTCTGCCTGTGAAAACGTTACCCATATCCTGTCGAGACCACTCTAACACTCCTCCAGAAATCTTTCACACCATATCATATCACCACAACCACAATGACAGCCTTCAGAATCGCCGTCACATCCGACACCGTCTGTCCATGGTGCTACGTCGGTCGGCGGCAGCTCCAAAAGGCCCAAAGACTCTGGCAACAAGAACACCCCCAGGATTCCTTCACCGTCACCTACTCCCCCTACCAGCTGAACCCTGACTCTCCCTCTGGGCCAGGCCACTCCATAGACAAGCAGCAAATGTATGAGAAGAAGTTTGGCGCTGAGCGGACCGCCATGATGCAACAGCGCTTATCCGCGGTCGGAAACCAGCTGGACATCAACTTCAAGTTTGGAGGCAAGACAGGCAACACGCGTGATTCGCATCGCTTGGTGCAGTTGGCCAAGCAGCACGGCAACGAGGTCGAGCTGAAGGTTGTGGATGGGCTGTTTGCAGCGTACTTTGAGCAGGAGCAGGATATCACGGCCTATGAGACGCTGAGGAGCGTGGCGAAGGAGGCTGGTATTCCAGCTGAGGCATTCGAGCAGGGGATCGTGGACGGGGATGAGGGCGGCTCGGAGGTTGACAAGGCGGTTGTGCGGGCAAGGTCGGAGGGTGTGAGTGGTGTGCCGGATTATGTTATTCAGGGCAAGTACAGGATAAATGGGGGCCAGGATGCTCTGGTGTTTGTGCAGGCGTTTGAGAAGATTAAGGAGTTGGAAAGGGAGTAGCTCATGTGTGAAAACGGAATAACTATGCACGTTTATAGGTGAAAATTAAAAAAAATGCTGTAAAATATAAACGCGCATATATATGCGCTCTTCGCTTTATTATACATTAAGAGGTGCGCGGCGTCCTGTTCCAGTCCGTACCTTAGGCGTCTCGCGATCTATAAAACCACTCCGTCCTCTTTTCAAGAACCCCATCCCACAGCTTGTGCCAGTCCTGGCCGGGTATGTAGAACAGCAATCCCAGCTCTTGGCTCGTCCACCAACTAGCCCTATCCATGTTCCCGGACCCTAGAACAAGGTATTCATCGTCCACCATGGTCATCTTGAAGTGGCTGACAACTGGTTCATCTTCACTGCCTTGTCTGCGAGCAACAGGCGTATAATATAAGATCTCCAACCTGCCCAGAGACACCGGCTGGGTCTCAACGTCCAAATATCGGTTCCTTTCCGCCAACTGCTGGTATTTCTTCACAAACTTGTTCAAGCACAACGATGTGGTCGTCCCCGCCGTAACAAGTTGCTCGATAATCATCATTCCCTTGCTCGTTCGAATCTGCACGTCGACACCTCGCCCAAGAGCCTCCAGAAGGGCGTTCAGAACCGGCCACGACGTAACATTTGGTGTTAAGATGGTGATCTTTCGGCGAGCGTTGGCGAAGAGCGTCAGAAGCGCGGCATTCAAAGGTGTCATGGGTGGATCGGATTGCGAAAAAAATTGGAAGAGGCTGAACCTGACATTTCGGTGATGCGGTGAAGGTAGTAAAATGGTAGGAATTGGTGTATCATCAGCCACCTTCAAGGACTTTGTTGCCGATGCCTCGTCTTCAGAAACAAACCCGGTTTCACTGTTGGCTGTGTCAAAAGTCTGTGAGTCGCCTTCGTGCTCAGGCGCCGGATTGACTTCTCGATCGCCCCCATCGATGGCTGAGACTAGCTCCTCCCCGGCACCCCATACCCTCCTGTGGAAAGCCGTCAGCATCTTTACCGTTTCGCCCTCCAGCTCGACGCATCCCTCAAACCACTTCTCCCAACTGACATTACAACTTGGCACGAACGCTTTGATGCCATCGATGATCACATATTTGGGGTGCATCACACTGATGGGGGTGAAGAAGAGGCTCTTGACAGTCAGTTGAATTCCTCCACGAGCAAGAGCCCTTTCATCTGGCAAGCCCAGCTTCGGCCACTGTGACGGCAGGTAGATCTCTCCATCCCTGGAAGAAGTGTGGAAAAGTTTCTGAAATAGCCCCCAGGACGAGAAACCAATAGTGATCTTCAATCTTGGATGCAGCGTGCCGTCAATCCTCCGTGAAGCTGACAGCTGTAAAAGGGCGTCTTTGATAGCGTCCAAGGACGGTGACGCGGCCCAATAACAAGTCACGAAATGAACTGACGATTTTGCCCTCAAAATGGCAGGTACAATCCCCCGAGTGAAGATGGAGTGTCCGGTTCCAACGTGTAGCGTTTGCGGGGAGCTTGTGGTGATGAGGCATTCAGGGTCGCGCGCATAGTAGTTTGGAAAGTCTTGAACTTGTTCAGCCTGACGCGAAAGGAGCAGCTCTTTCCAAGGTCTCACGAACGACGCCGGAATCTGAGAAGGCTCGACCATATTAGACACTTATTCTTTATCCTAGCGCAAGGCTCACTCTCTAAGAACAAGCTGCATAGTGCTTGGGCGGGATGGATGAAATTCTGCGATCGTTGATTGAGATGTGTTGAGGTCTAACAAGTGTCAACATAGCCTTGACATTCGAAGCGACGATGTGGGGCCGGCTTGGCACCGCCAGTCTCATTGCGAGAGTGACAACATTCAGCAAGTTACCGTGTTGCGCCAAGCGAAAATAGCGAGTCTTTACTCATAAAAAACAGGTATTTTCAGACTTATTGAACTAGTTACACCCACAGCTTATCAAAATCAGAGGAAATATGTTCCCTAAAGAAAAGCTTATCAAGGGGGGTAACCATCATCCGCCTCAGAGCTTAAAAGAACGCCGGTTGGCGTTGGTAAGAAGTTGCACAAAATATGCCTGGAACCAAGCTCCAGCTTCGGGAGCAGGTTGCCATGCAGACGCCAATTCACAGTGGAAATCATATCGCGCTGCCGTAGTGTTGCTCGTTCCATCAGCCTCGCTACCAGGCTTGACCCAGACGAAGGCGTCCAGCAACGTATCACCAGTGTTCGCAGATGGGCGAATGCCAAACCCAGTCCCTTTGACATTGCACCAGTCACCCCACTCATTCTGACCTGTGGGCTGCTTACCAGATCGACCCTGATCTGGGTTTCTCAAGAAGAGGACCTAAGGCGTGGACGTACAGCTTCTCGTCATACACAGCGTTGCCTCGCGTGTAGGAAGGGGCGGAAGCAATGTCCCACGTGTTATAATTTGCGACATTGGTAACCAGGCTACGAAATAAGCTAGGTGACCCTGTATCTTTGTACGCCTGCGCATACAGTTGGGCCGCTGGGTCCTGGTTTGCTGACCATCCAAGCCATCCTGCATGGCCAGCGGTCAGGTACATGGCAACATTGGGAAGGTTCAGTTGTATTATAGCATAGTTGATGCATTCCAAATATGCAGACTTTACATTTGCACGCTTTTGAACTTTGAGATTCGTAACTATGTTGGCCAGCGAATCAGGCTCGGCACATTGTCCCGTTCGTATGCGCCTGGGCACCAGTGTCATGTCTTTAGGGCGTACCAATGACCAAAAGAATTCGAATATCAGAATAGATTGGAATGATCTTGCGGATGGTATCAATATAGTTCTTATATTTGACTATACCGCCACCTACGATAGAGTATTCGCCTTTTGAAGCCGCTGCTGCGCAATCACGATCAGGAAGGTCATAGACAACAAATTGGCCAACGCAGTTGCCGCCCCCTTTGTTTTCAGTGCGAATATCGGCCAGGATCGTCTCCATCGTAGGTGTTTTAGGTAAAGAGTCCCTGGAGCGAGGTCAGCGCGATTCCGCAGCTTGCATACAATAACTTACATCCAGAAGAAAGAAGGCACCTTGGCTACCTTTGCCGCAGCACTGGCTATTGCTCCAGTAAGGCTAGGCATTGCCAGGCTGCTGACTTCTGAAGCATAAAAGGCATTTGGCCAAAGGTCAAAACCGGGACATGGGTTTCCTTTTCACGTTGCAGTTCTTGATCCTGTCGCCGGTGCTGAAATTGTGGTCGGGTCAGGAAAAGGAGTCACAGTACTAAGCCTGGTTGATGCGACCCGAGACCTTGCGGACATAGCCTAAGTAGATGATGCCGTATGATGGGCAGTGGCGATACATTGAGAATAATACACATTCCGGACCACACATGAGTAGCCAGCGGAACAGCAATTCGAATCTGACCAGCCTTGACCACCACACTGGCCTCTGATGTTATTGTTGGTGAGTTTAGTTGCTACGATTATCATGGGTGTATCTTACCACGCGTTAGCACAGGGCTGTCCTTTGTCCGTAGGCGCACTGGCTGCTAATGCCATCAGAGCCAACCGGTTGCGACCATTTGTGTAACCATCTTAATGTTTCCGAGATTGAAGTTGTTCAGGCAGCGACTTATATCACGTTGGGTCCAGAATTGGGATGGCATCGACCTCATTATATATTGCGATGGCAGACGGCTATCTTTTTACTCTCGGACTACTCCGTACATCATGCTGCATTGCGGGGAAACTGCAGGTGTCAAGCTGTTAGTTCAGTCCAGTCGGCCTTTTACCCATGAGACAACTATCGGATCTTGTCCGCAGGGCCAATCCTTGGTAGCATTATTTTCCCAGTTGATATCAGGTCTAATAATATCTCAACCAAGGCTTGTTAGCGTGTGCTCTCACAGCGGGCCAATTGACCATCGTTTGCTTTTAGCTCATCCACTGATCTCTGACATTGTGGAATACAGATCCGTGATTCCGACATATCCCATACACATGGCAGTCTAGCTAGGGCCGAATGAAAGGCGACTACTTCGTTAGTAGACAGAATCAGGAAGGTGGAAGAGAACATGCCAATGGTTAACATAGCATTGTAGCCTCATCAAGATGATTCAGATCTCCTCTTCGCACGTAGTCGAAAACCTATTGGACTGTGCCTGGTCAATCCGATTAAGACTCGAACAAAATGGAGAAGCGGCGTGACGGCCAGCAACGTAACAACTCATGATCGGAACCAGCACTGCAGTCCAAAGCCAGGCTTGACTTGGAGTCCTCCGCAGTCCCTTGTCAGTTCCCAATGTGGGGTTTGCCGCCATTCGAGATGGAGGCAGTAATTAGTTAACTAATTACCCCGTGCAGTAAACCAGAATAATAGTGGTTTCGTTCGCGAGCAGGTCACCAACCCACCTATTCTGCCCTCACCGCCTCCATAGCTATGCGGCAGAATGGGTCCCCTCCACCACGCCGCCTCCTTTCCCGCGAGCTTACCGAGTACAGTAGTATAGCAACTTGACCCGGAATAGCAATCCGCGACATTCAACTATACTGCCGACCGGCTGATCTGGAGAGAAAGTTTCCGGATTGCTTCTGTTCTTCCTTGCCCAGCATGATCTCCGGTGTTCTCATATTCAACCAAAAGGGCGAGAACCTCATTTTCCGCGCTTTTCGCAACGACTGCCGGCCCCGCCTCGCCGATGTCTTCCGCATTCAAGTCATTTCCAATGCACAAGTACGATCGCCGATATTGACGCTGGGCAGCACCACGTTCAGTCATGTCAAGCACGAAAATATCTACCTCGTGGCCATCACCAAGAGCAATGCCAATGCTGCTCTCGTATTCGAATTCCTCTACCGGCTGATCCAGCTTGGCAAGGGATATTTTGGAAAGTTCGATGAAGAGGCTGTTAAGAACAACTTTGTGCTGGTATATGAGCTACTCGATGGTACAGATGCGCATCCAGCAAGCATAGAGTGGGGGGCGTTACTAACCGAAAGCTGATAGAAATCATCGATTTCGGATACCCTCAGAATACCGAAACCGACACGCTAAAGATGTACATCACCACAGAAGGAGTCAAGTCTGAAACAAGGCCGGAAGAAACATCGAAAATTACCATGCAGGCAACAGGCGCACTGTCGTGGAGAAAAGCAGATGTTAGATACAGGAAAAACGAGGCTTTTGTTGATGTCATCGAGGATGTCAACTTGCTCATGTCAGCGACTGGTGCCGTCCTTCGAGCCGACGTGAATGGCCAAATTGTCATGCGAGCCTATCTATCCGGCACCCCCGAATGCAAATTTGGACTTAACGATAGATTGCTATTAGACAATGATGGTCTTCTCACACTCCCAAGTGGCAACAGAATGGGTACAAAGGCAACCAAGGCAGCAGCTGGCAGTGTCTCTCTCGAGGATTGCCAGTTTCATCAGTGTGTGAAACTTGGCAAGTTCGACACGGACAGAATTATCAGCTTCGTACCACCGGACGGTGAATTTGAGCTTATGCGTTATCGAGCCACGGAAAACGTCAATCTCCCGTTCAAAGTCCATGCCATAGTCAATGAAGTCGGGCGCACAAAGGTCGAATACAGCATAGGAGTCAAGGCCAATTTCGGCTCAAAACTCTTCGCCACAAATGTGGTGGTTCGGATTCCAACCCCGTTGAACACGGCAAAAATCATAGAGCGCGTCACACAAGGCAAGGCGAAATACGAACCCAGTGAAAACTGCATAGTTTGGAAGATAGGCAGATTTACCGGGCAGAGCGAATTCGTTCTCAGCGCTGAGGCTCTGCTGACAAGTATGACAAACCAAAGAGCATGGAGCCGTCCTCCGTTGAGCATGAACTTCAGCCTGCTCATGTTTACAAGCTCGGGGCTTTTGGTTCGGTACCTTAAAGTATTTGAGAAGAGCAACTACTCAAGCGTGAAGTGGGTGCGGTATATGACAAGGGCAGGCTCGTACGAGATAAGGTAGCGTTACCGTTCAAAGCTCAATCCTGGGAAACTAGCTAACATTAAACTAGGTTCTAAGCTTCACTTCTTCTTTACAACACAACACATATACAGGCGTTTAGGATACCCCGGCTCAAGGGAACGGCAATAGCACAGATGAATCCAGTAAGGAGAGTCAAGTTTCAAGTGCACATTCATGCACTTAGGTTAGGCGCAAGAGCAATGAAACCTCGGGTGTCTTCAAAGATAGCCGCTCCTGTCGTTGCACTCCGGCAAACATGCGATGGTAGCAGTGGCGTTGACCTTATTTACCCACAGCCTTCAACGGGGCAATGTCATGGTCGCATAGCGCGATGTCAGACGCTATCGGTCATGAAGGTCTCACAACATCAGTCTATCACCCTCCATAATCCGCCGGAATGACAACCTCCTTGTGACGCTAGCAATTAGAAAACGCCTACTGTCTGCTCAGATGATGTGGACAATAATACAAAATAGATCCCAAGCTTCACAGTACTCATGAAGGACGATATGTGCCATCCGTGTCAGTTAGACAGATCATATGTCCGCCACTAATACACTGGTCGCATATCCACAAACTGGTCAGGAATAACGCTGTGATCTCCCGTGCTTATGATATTCATTACACAAGCCATGCTTTAATCTCCCAACACACCGAGGCAACCTGTTAGTCACCGCGGGGCAGTGCCAATGTCACGACAACGTTACTGTGTGACATGCAACCGTCATTACCTGCATTTACATGCCATGCGACAGGTAGCCTTATTTGTCGCAGCCACGAGCCAATGTTGCGTTTTTCGAATATGCATACTTCTTCAACTTGTGAAAACCTGATGCCATCCGATGATGAGACCAGTGAGACGAGCCGCATGGTCACGCTGAACTGGTGCCATCATGTTTGCTCGTAAAATGATTCTGGAACATTGTGCTCTTCGTCGTACTCGCAACGTAGCTTACTCACTGCCAAGTATAGTCTGGGCGAACCGCCATGCAGCCTCTCCGAGTGGTCAATGTCTGTCAGCCTCGTATTAGCCGCGTATCGAAGCTCACCATACCCTTGAAAAAAGCGCCTTGCCCGAAGCTAGAATACCAAGCTTTCTCACGGAATAGGAAATAACCGAGGCTCTCTTTGGGCAAGACTCTTCATTCAGTCCACATGCAGACTCTTGTGTTGCCTTGGAGGATCTCGTCGGTGAGGTTTCACTATTATTGGAGATGTCAGCTCAAAATCCACAAACCATAGTGGAAAGATTATAGAGTATGAAGTTTTTTTGGTGTTTTTTTTACAACGGTTCCATGAGCGTGAGTGCCACCTGCGAGAGAACCAAGCCGCGGTTCGTGGGTTGGACGAACGGCCAGGCCGAAATTGAGTGGACGGATCAAATTTTGACGATGCCAGGCCATCACGATCATTCACATATAAGACGCCATGTTCATTTCGAAGAAATCGTTGATATGAGACCGTCGACTCAGAAGGCAGCACGCACACATATCCATACGCTTTTTTCTTCATTTTCATTCATACACATACTCTTCCTAGATTGCATCAGTCAACGCTGCTGCAGAAAGGGGGCCAAGCAAAAACGAGGGTCATTCGCACCAACTCTTGCCTTTATCCTTGTCTCTATTTTTATTTTATTTTTGGCGGGGGGGCACATCGTATAGTTCATGATAGCTCCAAGACATCTATGTCCATCGGCCAAACCATATTATTTCTTATACGACTCAGAGCAACCTCCCTGTCTTTCCGGCTCCAACAGCAACGACATTGCAGCCCAAATCATTTTATGCAATTTATGCCAATATTCTCTCCTGCCCGACCAGTATCTGCCGCGTGCTTGTTCAACATCTCAGCTCGGCCATCATACCAATTGGTATCGCGCCGAGACATCCTACGCCACCGTGCAACAACCCAGCCGAAGCCAAAGACACACCTCTGCCAATATTACTTCTCACCGACACCTCGCACAACCGCCTGCCATCAATCGCCAGACGTGTAGCGACATCTCGATCCCATACGTCCCCAAAATAGAATCCCAGGAAAATAAGAGACAAAAAGTGGATAAGTATCTAAAATGTGTATCTGCACCATTATCCACTACCATCACGCACCACCATGTGTCCGTCCAATAATCTTCACACCGCACTATGTCTATTGCCCTGATGCGATCCTCGATCCTGCCACCAATGAGGTACTGTCTCCTTGTAACAATACTTTTTTCACGCCCTCGGAGGTATTCGGTAATGATGATCTCTGCTCTTCGGGTGACTGTCTTGTGTCACCGCTCTGTAGTACGGGGCTCTGTCGGCTGGAGGATCTGAATGGGCTATGGGTATGCTGCAAGTGCGGAAGGGGGGGGAACACGTATCGGACCTGCACAAACAGGAAGCGTAGTACTCCGGATACGTTTTGCTATCACAACATATGTCACGGTTGTAGACCAGATCTGTCTGGGAAGCAAGGCGTCCATGACAACTTGATGCAGGATTGTCATGATGCGCCGCCATGTCTTTAGTTCATACTTTCATGCTGTCTGCTACAGTCAATTCAATGATATTCCA
This sequence comes from Conoideocrella luteorostrata, assembly GCA_032433595.1. Classification (NCBI taxonomy): domain Eukaryota; kingdom Fungi; phylum Ascomycota; class Sordariomycetes; order Hypocreales; family Clavicipitaceae; genus Conoideocrella; species Conoideocrella luteorostrata. The sequence continues at coordinate 33,407 of JASWJB010000074.1, forward strand.
TTTCTGTTTACTTATTTTCTCAAAGAACTCTGTGCTTCTACTGCACAGGGGCTCAACATATAAATCGAATCAAAAAGGTGCTCGACCCGGTGACAACACACCGCATCAGCTTTGGACGCCTGATCCAGCCGTCCCAGCAACCTAGTCATCGCTCGCCCTTAGAATTTCCTGCGTGATCACCTCCCTTCTCATTGCCCTCTGACGGGCCTCCCCGGGCATGTTAACATGGATGGCGCAGTACCGCAAGCCACATTCAGCTGCAGGAGCCCATTATTGCACTCGGTCTCACGAGATCAAACGAGGCTCAAACCATTGCTACCATGATACCGTTACAATAAAGGCAATCACAGTATGTCGCCTTCGGCCGCAATGTGATTGATTACCAATTCCCCATTTCTTCCCCAATGAAGTTATTGAGCTACCGGACTGACGGAGTCTGTCGCCCAAACTGATCTGTCTTCGTCCAACGATGCACTTTTGTCAGAGTTTTCGAAGTCCAGAGCTGAGTCAGAAACATATACCGTCTTCTGATGAATATGCGCTACGTTCTCATGAAACACAAGAATTCCCTTGCTGTGACTTCTATCAAGATCCTCAGCACCATCAGTTCTTGAATATTACTGTCTTGTGATCGGTGCTTGCTTAAATACGACTATGAGATTTCCAGTTTCCTTAATCCCACAGTTAAAACTTAGGCTAAATCTATATCTCCTCTGGCGGACTTGAGGTATAAATATCAAGCTTCATACCGCAATTGCGACTTCCACCGGCGTTTTTGCTCCGCTTATCGAGTATCAGAGTTTCAACCAGGTCAACGCTTCTCAATACTCTCCGTTTCAAGGTTCAATTGCTCTCCACGAGACGATTAGATACATACCACGTAGCCATGTGCACCAGGACGTACTACAAGCTCATCTGCGAACATGTCGGTGATACACTCGACAAATGCCCCGAGTGTCCCCGCGGCGGACCTGCTCAGTGCAAAAAATATGTTGTCAGCCATCTCAAACACCCTTTCTCTGCCGGGACTCGGCTGCCAGCTTGTCCTAAAGCACCGGCTTGTGCCTTCGAGATACGGCATGGTAGGTGGAACTGTTGCTGGTGTGGAAAGGTCATGAATACAGTTGGACGTTGTGGATGCCGAATGGTCGCAAACGGCGGCCACGAATACTTCTGCGAGCATGTCTGCTGCCACCACTGCCCGCACGGAAGCTATAGTCTCTGAGGGGGTGTATCTACGAGAATTTTATACGGTCTGTGGTGCGTTGGAGATGACGAGAGCTTTGAAGATGATGCGGGGGGGCTACCAGAGAAATCACAGTTGAAACGGCAGGGAATGATCTAATTGCCTGACCGGCCATCCGCGGTTGACTTGATAGGTCTCGAGATCAATGTCACCAAGCTTGATTTGGTACTCCGATCGACCCTGTTACTGGAGTCTCCATGTCTAGTAGTCTGTTCAGTAACACCACAGTTGCACGACAATACAAGAGAGATTGAAGGTCATGCGATGCGGAGTCTGAATAGATCCCGAATAATTTCGGTCCCTCAAGCGGGCTGTCTCTCCGATGTTTGTTACTCCCGCATGAGACATTGTGATGGCATCAGATTATGTCCCATTTATACAAAGAGTATGGTTACCGAGAGAGTGGTTCTCGGGACCGTGGCGTTGGCATGATGGCGAGCTTGAGCCGCATGGTACAACCTCAACAACATCCCTCAGCCAAGCTTGTTCATCGTTGACACCGAGCGATTTGTCTTTCTCAATCCAGATGTCTCAACATAACGGTCTGTCTGTCATAATAACACATTCATTTCGCAAAGATAGCAGCTCATCAGGGAGGTTGAGCGCAGCTTGAAGCAATCAACGTCTTCGTCTCTCACAGACGACCGTCAGAGAATCGAGAATCGATGCCCCATCCAGGACCCCAACGTGAAATCATAGATGTGCAAATTTTCTGCATTGTAGCGGGTACATCTTTCTCGCAGCATTCTAAGACCATGTTGTGCAACCACACCAAGATGCATCTCGCTCGGCAACTGGCCAGCGACTCCAAATGGTACCTTGCATATGGCATCCGAGACATCCTTGGAAAAATTTTAGCATTGCGACTTGAGTACTCTACCATGGACCCGGGACCGTGTCGTGTGTTAAACACGGAAACTTGCAGGATATTCCCCAGTGTACGATCGCTTAATGCATGAGCTTGTTAAATGACGCTTGGCCAAGCTCTTACTGTGGCGTAGGTCGATGGCATTATAATGCAAGTTGGATCGACAACTCATTGTCCAACGCCGAACAAGACAAACTCCTCTCGCGTCCAAGGTAAGAGCCCGAGTTGAGCAGGGGTTGGGTCACAAGTGATGGATAAACAGGCGAGCATCGTGTAAGTAGATTTGTATACGGCGTGGCCAGAGAACCAGTCGGTTGTACGTGTACTTTGTAGTCACAACCAAAGTATAAAAGGTATCCCTGGGTATGATTCCGGTTTTGCGCTTCTCGGCAGCTTATAGTTAAAGTACACACATTCTTGCATTGCCGTCCTACTCCTTTCAACCATATATATGCTTGGGCACTCTCAAAACTTCAACGACCATGTGCATTGGACATCCACGGACGCACCCTTGCGGGCATAGTTCCATTCTATGGAACTACTGTCCCTTCTCAACATTCAATACCACGACGGGGGAATCCAAAACGTGCGAGAACACATCTTTCGGTCCGGTTGTTCGGAAACTAAAGTCAGATTGCCCATTGGCGGAATGTAAATTCAAGAAAAAGGACTCAAACTGGATGTGCTGCAAATGCCATCGGGGGCCGAATCACTTAGGATGGTGCACGCAGCCAGTTGTACGACTGCGGCGTAAACTGGGCAGCGACGACAACGACGAAAGAGAAGAAGCATGGTGTACTTGCGATCACGGTTGCTGTGACGAGTGTACCGTAGCAAACACGTCGGCATAGAACGTGCAGAGCATGCATCTGCGCCCCATATACCCTCTCGAGGCCTCATACTGTTGCTTCTGAACGCTAGTATGTAGTTAATATGATGACAAAGGAAAGGAGGAAATATGCCTACGATTCCAAATGCTTATACGCGCGTGCGCGGAGGGGGGGGGCATAGGGGGGAGCAGCCGAGAGTCGGCTAAGTTTGGAACAGTCTACGGAGTACGTAGTAGAGGGAGAAAGATTCAGACAAGCGCAACAAATAGTTATCAGCGTATAAAAGCTGGGGGCTAGACTTCCTTCTTCCCACTTCTAAGGGGCAGAATAATCAACGCATTGGTAAATGGGCCCAGCTTGCATTCCCAACTTAAGATATAAAACGTGCGGGTGAGGTTACGTGAAGACGAGTATTATATAATCAGCACAGATGACTGGTTGTCCAGTTGTTCTTGCATTGCCACATTAATCTGTGTGCGGAAAACTTTTCAGAAACATCGCTGGGGTGCATTGGCTCTAATTAAGGGACATGTTTTGCCAACTGTGCGGTTTCTCCCCCGGGTAAATGTCTGTGTTTTTGCTTGCTTCAAAAGCAAGCAGATGTGCGTCGCGCTACTTGGACCTTTTTTCTGGCGTCGAAGTACAGCTGGTACTCTGAAACCGCCGTGCAGGAACTAACCAAAAAGCATGCATATGTGTGCTCCATGCCGCAGTGCAGACGCAAGACAAATAGAAAGAATTCAAGGGTCGAAAGACATTGTTAAAACACGGTCAACGATGAACAGTCTTTGATTCATGCCTCTAGTTTCGCGAGCTGTAGAACCTGGACCGTTAAGTTCTGAAAACAGCTTGACGGCTGCTACTGCTGCAACTCCGGCAATGCTGGTAGTGCGCAAATAGTTTTCCATCGTTTTTGCTTTTTCAACCTTTTTTTTGGGGGGGGGAGACTACTTTCGAGCTTCGCGGCCCTTTCCGCTTCACTGCCATGCTTGCGCCTAGCAATGCATCCGGGGTCGAAGCCAAGTGGATAATTTGCCTACGGGGTTGTCCTGGTCTTCCACGTGTGAACCAGCCAACCACCTTTCTCCTGTCATCCGGATATGTTGGAGACCGCATAATTCGCCCAATGCACAGCCAGCCAACCAGGGCATGGGTTGTCGAGGGACATTGCTGGTGCAGCTGCATGTCCTTATCGTTCCGTGCCGCTGTTACAGTGGATGTAGTCGTTTGTTCCGACCGTTTTCAACGCGGAGGCTGAAATTTCAGGCCGGCAAGAAAGGTGAGCGGCGACGGCACGTTCCTATTATGAATGAAGTATGAAGTCTCCTCAGTCGTCCTATGGTGGGGTCTGGCGTGTTGAATGTCATGATCTGAACTGAGATGCAGAGCCGTCGTCCAGATAAGCCTAACTCTAAAAAACCAAAACATGGATGGGCCTCTTCTCTCTGTCTTGCTATAAAACACCAAACAGCGCCATATCTGATCGTTCAGGGGACTGTCTCGAATACGTTTGGCCAAGTGTTTTCCGCGAGCACTAGTTTTGCTTCTTTGCGACAGCTGCAGCCGGAGAAGGCTTCCCAAGGGCACACCGAGGGAAGACGAAAGTATGGCATGCCTGCACGTCCCGCATGCATACATGCAAGGAGGAATAGGGGCAAACGGCCGGGACACTCGATAAGCGTCGATGCGAATATGGAGGCAAGATGGCAGACTGACAGCTGGCAGGCAAGCAACATGGCGGCTGGCAAGCCTGCCACGCCTGCCTGACCAGCAACTCATCAATGAGGCGCGACACTAATTAACTAGCCCCGATGCAGGCTGGTCCATAAACAGAGTTGGGCTGGCGCTGCCAACGCATGGCATCATGCGTGATTGCAACGTCAATATTTTAGCAGGCATAAGCCCTCCGATGTCACCGATACTAGTAGCGGTGGCCAACAACTATACCATGTCAGGAGAATATTTGCATTACTTCCCCCTGCGCAGCAGAGTGCAGGTGTGTTTTGCGAAGCTGCAGACAAGCGAGGCATCGTGTCATGTCTAACTGGATGGCATGCGGCTACCTTGGGTTGAGAGGCGCCGGAACCAGTTGTCAATCCCATCAGTAACTCCGGTGCTTCCAGCAAGCAGGGTGGATAGCAGTACCTCAGGGTTTCTGGAAAAATTGTGGGTGCGACAACGGACATATCGTTACTGTGGAAAGTCATTCATCTTCAGACTACATTTGGGATTGCCTCTGAGTCTACAGGATCATGGTGAGTTAATGTCTGGTGCTTCAGGACTTGGTACGCCGCCTGCTCCGCTCTACACCCCAGCGTAAGCTCGTAATGGAAGCATGAAAATTGGATCAGATATTCCATCAGATGCTAATAGCTGGCATTTTTGTACGGAGTAAGGCCATGAGAATCACTGCATCTCGGCTTTTATAATACTAGTATCACCACTGATGGACGGTGCCCGTCCAACCCGCCAACGCTATTCTTTTTGGTAATAAACGTGGTGGATCGGCCCTCTCTGGTCTCGCTCGTCTCCTCCTTTCCTCTCTTCTCCCCTCCTGTCCTCTCCTCTCTCCTGTTGGCCACATGGCCTCCGACCCAGCCATCGGCGGCATAATGGCAGCCCACAGTAGACCTCCATCACCTGCCGTCGATGAGCATTGTATTTGTCCGTGTCGTACTCCGCAGTGTGCAGTAGCTTGTTTCCTTGTCCAAGTGGCAGCGTTTGTGTAAGTCCTCCGTACGGAGAGGCAGAACGATATTCGTTACAAACCCACCCTCATGCGCACCCTCCACCGTTGCGCAGGGGTCCCCCCTTGTCCTTGCTTACTTTCTCCCAATGCTTCCACGGGGTTGCACATGTGGCTTGCGGGCTCCTCTTGGTGTGTACTTGCAGTGACAGTGAGTGACTGGGCCGCTGGCGACAGGCAAACATTCTTCATAATATCCAAACGCTCCCTCAACAAAGTGCTCCTTCTCATCCAGCTGAAGCGACTTCTCTCTTTCTGGTCAGCTTCATCCTCACTCACTGGCAACTGTGCCTCCAGAAGTCCTATCCTTGGTGCACTTTTCTCGTCTCTTCTCGACTTTGCGCCTCGTCCAGTCTTTTTTCACCTTCTTCGCTCCTGGTTGAAACACTTTCGTTACTGTTGCCTCCCAGCATCTAGTGTCCTGACACGCTCGACTGCCCCTGATCTCTCCCCAGCCGCTCCTTGGTGTTCCTTGCCTCGTCGGCTCGAAAGCTTCAAAGCTTTCAACCACTGTGCCAGATTTTCAGCATCTTGTCTTGCAGCTTGTTCATCACTCTTGGCCCTCGCCTGAATCAAATTCTTCCACGCCAAACCGGGACACTACAGCCTCACTCGCCCAAAGCTGCCAGTCGCCCTGGTGTCTGGCCAGCCTCGACGTCTGCCGCAATCAAACCGTTGACTGCGCTTGGACTGGCTCCCCCTGGCCCTGTTTTTTACAAACTAGGTACGGAGTCCTCCGTATAACGACGATAATCTCTCCATTCGCCCACATTACGAGATCCTTGGTTTCTCTTCTCTGGCTTGATCCAAGGACGGCTCCGCACGCAACGAGAAACCCCCAGTCTCTCGTTCACCTCTTGTACCCACCTGACAAATTTACTGTTCGGCGCTTGTCTTTGGCTTTGCTAGCCTTTTATTCACAATGCCCACTTCTCTCGAGTCGTCGCGCCCCATCATGGCTCCGTCGGTATGTTGTTGCTCCCCTTACTCCTAGTAATGCCTCTTTCTTTCTTTTTCTTTGGTTTGCTACCTTGTCATTGCAATGTCTTGATTTGGCTCGCCATCATTCCCTCCACCATCGCCAATCTTCTGCGTGTCTTAGCCTCCCTCCTTGAAGTTGGTCTGCGTTTCCTTTTGGCTGGACTACAACACTAGCCGACCCAACGGGGCCTGACGCTGCACTTCGGTTTGTGCGTTCCTAGCATTCCCGTCTACAAAGCCCGTGCGATCCCAACCCTGGAAAGGCTATCGCTATCTGATCTTGACATTTTATGTATCCTTCTCACCTGCTGGTCACTTTGACACATCGTACGCCGTATACCCGCTTGTCTATTCATTCATTTTGCCGTTCTCCCTCCTAGCATTCATTGCGTTCTACTTTGCTTTCCGCCTTGCAAGCCATCAACTAACGAAACATGTCTCGACGACAGGCCAGGACCTCCATGCGCTTCAGCACTTACAGCATGGCAGCTCCATCATTTGCTCCTACAGTCCGAACTTCCGACTCTGGACAGGCTGAGATTCGGGATATCGCCCTTAACCTCGACCGTATGGAGAACAAGGCGCTCTCTTCGCAGCGAGTCGTTCTTAGCGACGAGAAAACTGCCAATATGAATAAGCTTGCTCTTGGTGCCAAACTCGAGCGTGCTCTAGACCGCCGGATGAGTAGCCAAGACGCTGTTATGCGCCCACGTCACAAGAACGTTACTGTCAGCGTCACGGTCAACGAGAAGAAGCAGTTAAGCGAGAAGATTCAGTAACTCCGCTTTTGGATATGGGACAACCGCCTTGGTCACCCGACACACTTCACGATTGGTCACGGCCAGGACGCTGGGGGTTACTCGGAATCGCTTAGTTGCGCCAATGAACACGCATTATACTATTAAACACACGAATGGCGACACCCCAAACTATGGAGAAATTCTCCTCTTACCATATCTGCCGATGAGTGTCTCGTGCCTCTATGGCGAATTTGAACGGAATCCTGAGTCGAACTCTTGCCGCCATCACCAGATCAGGATGTCGACAAGCCCAAACACACAATGTCAACGCTTTAATAAAGGCTAAAGAACGACAGGCGATGGAACGAAGAAGCCGCGGGGACTCAACAGCCGTCAAGCTTTCATGAACGACATTAAAGATACGAATCATGGGCGATATATTATTGTAACCTCTTTTGTGTTTGTTTCTTTTTCTCACGCGGTTCTCTTTTCCATATAGCAGGGTCATTTAAGCATTCGGCCCTCTGTATCATAACGATGGTTGAAGCGATACCTTGGATGGATGCAAAATACTAGTCCCTTTATTTATTTTTTGCTCTCTTCACCATGGTGCTTCTGTTTTCTATCTCTTGTTTATTATGTCTGCAGCATTTCTTTATACGCGTTACTATGGATATCCAAGGGTCGGAATATGCAGATAAACAAGATAATGCAATTTTCACCGTTGCACATTTTGGACTACCAACTGAACTGTGACCATTGCAATCAACGATCTATCTGCGGGGGAACCAGTTAGTCAGCCCATACCATCAAGCACCAAACAAAACACGAGGAGCGTCCAGACTGAAAGAGTGCGCCGAGCACGCGCGTGCCTAACATGGTGGCGCCGGAAACTAATCAGACCGCCAGATAGACTATCCCTCCCTTGTCTCAATCTTTGCTTGTGTTCCTGAGTCTCGATAAGGAAAGAAAGTGTCCAGGTCACTGAGGGGCTCGGGATCCAATGAAAGGTCAATTGCACCCCGTATGCACGATGGGGCAGGCAACCATGCGCATTGGTGCATCAGCTAGTCTCGCTTAGTTGGCACTATACATTTAGACGGACATAACATGTGGAACGCCATGGTTTTATAAACGTGTTTGAATACACTCGCACACGACACGATGTGAGGACTAAGATGTCGGGGAGAAAAAGTACAGTACAATGCAAATAAGTCACGAAAACGCCAAGTCCTGCCCCTGCACCACCTTTGGTCGGGCGCGTCGTCTTACTTAACGAGCTGCGTTTAGCTCCATTGCCTGCATCCATGTTGCGATTTGGTACACAGGGTATTACCATTGTAACGTAGGAGCGAACATCTAGTACGTAAATGTGTTCGCTATGTCTTCGTTGTGTGTATTGAACGTCAGTTCATGCAGGAACCTCACCCCCAAAAGAACTTGTATAGCATGTCGCCGTAAGCCTCTTCGCAAAAGACAACCGAAAGTCATGATTTAGTCACTCTCGACACCCCATTCCCGCCTATACCTTGGTCTTCGCAATCAACACTTCAATCTCTTTCAGCAGTCCCACCAATTCAGCCTCTTCACCTTCTACCTCAAGACCCTGTTTCACCCATTCCCTAGCCTCATCCAGCCGGCTCATCTCCATCAGACACTTTCCTCTCCTCCACCAGCCCTTTGCGTTGCCCACGCGTCTAGCCTCCACGCTGGCCTCGGCATCTACAGCACCTTCAGGCCAGTTCTGCAGCGCCATGTGAGCCTGCGCCCTATTCGCCAACAGACCGGATACTTCCTCTCTGACCAGCGCGGCTGGTTCCCACGCCGGTCTCTGCAGAGCCATCTGGATGCCTAGAGAGTACAGGCGCACGGCCTCAACATATCTGTTCTTGCGATACTCGGCGTTGCCATTGTCACGAAGCTTGTTGACCTGGCCGGTGCGTTTTTGGTTGACAGGGATGGGGGGAGGGGGGACGCCAGCGCTGGAGCCGTCCATGTTGATGAGGGCGCGGTGGAGGGCGTTGAGTTGTTCGAGCTCGTCTTGGAGGGCGCGGGACTTCATTTGGCTCGCACTGATGGATTTAGATTGGGGGTCCATGAGTATGGGGAGGAGATCGAAGTGGTCGAGGTCAGACATGTTGGGCGGTTGGAGGCGTTGCGGAAAGGGCGATATGATGTCTTTAATTTTTTGGATAGTTTTGCGCCGTTCTTACAGAATTGGCGTATCCGAAGGCGTGGACAAGTAAGGCTGGTGACGTGAAAATTGGTGCACTGTCCGGATGTGCATGTATAATGGTTGGAGATGCGATATGGTAGACTAGACCGCTGCGACAACTGTCCCCTAGCTTACTAGTTACGCCGGTCTATGGCTATGGAGTAGAAGGACAAGTTACGTTAAGCCTTTGGATAGTTACCTGTTATCTTATCAGCACATGACTGGAGTCAGGTACTCCATTCCCCACGCGACAAGTTAGGTTGAGAGCCGTGGCTGGCTACCCTAGGATTGTTTGTGTTCATGAAGAAGGCGAGATTTTTAATGAAAACTGGCTGGCTTTACAAACCATTAATAATAACGTGCAATCGACGTCAATTAACTTGGGTTCAGTTTCCTTGTTAGTTATCATCAACAGAGGGACTGTGGGGGAAATTAGCCGAGTGGCCAACCGTAACTGCTTTGAGGGTGACTTCAGTTAGTTACTGAGTGGTTGATTGCTAGTGATACATAACACGGTCACTATTCGAACAACAATTCCGTGACATCATCCAGCCAGGTACAGCCAACAGCCACACTACAACATACATTCAAGAGGCAAAACTCGCTAGACCTGGATCAGTGTATGGATCAGTGTATTGCACAAAATAATATCATTCCTTTTCTACTCCTATGCTAGAGGAACCCCCCTCCCCCCTCGCGTCCTTTAAACCAGGCATGAGAGAAGAGTGTAACCATAACACCATCCATCTGTCCCAAATCATTCATACCAACAACAACCATCTCGACTAAGTTTACTATGGGACCCATCTTGTAAGTAATCAAGATTGGCTTCCTTGGGCAGGAGCGCCGGAAAAAAGGAGAAAAGCGTAACCAGTATTCCTCAATTTCCCCCTTTCTGTCGAAAAGACAAAAATAGAGCAAGAGACGTCACACAAACTGCCCTTTGCCCGTTGCAAATGCAGGCGCCAAAAAGCCAATTTCATCTGTTCATATCCTCACGTGGGCAATGCTTGTGCTGTAGTGACAAGTATTCGTTTGGAATTGTGGACTCTTTTGGTTTCAGTGCTTTAATTGTTTTCGGACATCGGTTTCGACGACGCAATTCATGCAGGACATTTAGAATAACCATCCGCCACCTTCCCAATAGCCGCCGCCCGCCGCCCTTGCCATCACTCAGCAAATCAAGTGTAATCCGTTTGTGAACCGCCGCGCCAATCTAATGAACCGCACGAGAAAGGACAAAGACAATGCGATATTTTTTTTATAACCTAGACCATGGCCGTGATCAAGGGTATCTATATATGGCTAAATTAGTAGCCAAAAGCCGCAAGGGCCTTCGCAGTCTCGCCCTTGACGGAGGCGTTCTTCTTGGCATCGGACAGTTGTCGGGCAGCAACCTTCTTGCGCTCGTAGTAGGCAGCGCCCTTGGCCTTTCTCCTCTCCTCCAATCTGCAAATCCGTTAGTTTCGTGTTTTCCCAAGTCATCTTGTAGAACGCAACACAGTAGCTTACCGAGCAACAACATCCTGGTACTTCCAGCCAACCTCGTGGCTCAGACGGCCGACAGTGCAGTACTTGCGGCCAGGCTGCAGGCGAAGAACACGCAAAGCTTGGGGAACAACCATCTTCTTCTTGGTGTCATACGGGGGAGGAACACCTTCGAAGACCTTAAGGCGCTCCATGGCAGCAGCACCTCGGGCGGTCTTGTGGGGAATCATGCCTCGAACGGCCTTGTAGAAGATTCGGGAGGGAGCGCGGAAGTGGAAGGGGCCTGGGACTATGTTAACGAACTGTATATTGACGGTGAGGTAAGATTGAACTCACCACCGCGGGTGGGGTTGTATCGTGTCATCTTTCGCAGGTAGGCGTGGTACTTGACTATGCGACTGTCAGTTCTCGGTTCGATATCGTCCTGTTACATCCAGAAATGTACAGAACTTTTGTAGGTCAAGGTGTGTGCGTACGCTTAGAGCGGAAGAACTCGCCAGAGATGTTGAGAGCCTCGCAGCGAACGACAACGACCTTTTGGCCATTGAGGAGCTGCTTGGCGACAACACTGGCAAGACGGCCCAACAAGTGGCCCTTGCCGTCAACGACAACCTAAAGAGGGAAAGAAAACAAAGTTAGCCTCCTGTGAGTCTTCTGATATGCCCGCACGCAATTGATGATCAAATGAAGCGATTCCACAGGGATGTTTCGGGGTAGGCAGGCAATGCACAGGGCACATGATATAAATTCCCATCTCGGCCATGAATCCCATGGTTCAATCCAATGTGCCTACGCGAGCCTCCATTCCCCGAATCCCCTTCTCCTCGCTCTTCTCAACATCGTCGGGGTTGTAATAAGAAAGTATTGACGATGGTATACTCACAACCGGTTCGAATGACGACGACATCGTACCGACTCTCTTTTTTGGTGTGATGAGAGAAACGAAAGGAAGGCGACTACTCAGACGACAACGAAGACACACAAATCCTCCAACCTGACCGGCGAGAATTCGTTACTGTGCTGCTGGGGTTAGTCGTCCCTGGGCGAGGATGTTGATGGAGTGGTCGCAATAGTGATTGACGGCGAGAAAATCCAAGTTCCGCTCAGGCTCGTTGTGCCTTTGGAACAACTGACGCTAGCCAAAAAAGGCTAAGTGGAGTTTCGGGGCAAGCGAGTAGCGGTCACAGGTAAGAGATGATTTAGGGTTGCAAGACCTATCACGCCCTTGCCGGTGTTTCGCCGGACGAGGTGCAAAATGATGGCATAGTCTAATCACGTGATGACTACACTGAGTACTTGGATGGCTCACTCGTTCGTTCACAGTGTAGTTATGAGTGCCACGAGATACCGTCCTGTATGCACAAATTATAACGGGTTCAAGAGAAATGACAGATTATGAGGTAATAAGTTTTGCATGGCTGCTGTTTACCACGCGAATAGGCAAAGCAGCCAAGGAAGCCTACCGCGGAATTAACGATGGAATTCTTCAGAATTTGATTCACCTAATGCCCCTTCGAGTAGAAACAGTCACAGAAAGTCGAAGGCTGGTACACAGAGTATTAAGTTTTATTTTGGTTGCTCTACGGAGCGGTGACGGTGGTGTTGTCGAAACCCGAAGAGGTGTAGAAACTTAATGCCTCCCACGTGGAATTTGGAATTAGAGATCGTCCCTCTTGTAGAGGATGATCATCACGAGTTTATTTATTGACAGCCATCGCTACTAAATCGGCGGCAATCTATCTTCCCTAAAAAAAAAAATACTGTACGCTAGTGCTCTAGATGCTCTACAATAGCCATTATGCAATCATGTCTGGATTTAATGTGTTTCCGTCTTCACTTTACGCAACTTGCTGTCTAATTCATGAGAAAACCAAAATATCAACGCCAGCCAAATCCAATTTGTATGGTAGGAGGTGCATGACGGCTTTAAGAAGGCTTCGCATCATAATTCAAGAAGCCTTCGCTGCATCTAAAGCCTTGAGAACGTCTTGCACCTTTGTCACCAGGTCTTTTCTCCTCGCTCTCACTTCTAACACACCCTCAGTGTCAACTTCGTCTAACTTCAGTATGATATTTTGTAATACAGTTTCCGAGATCTTCCTGTGCTCTTCATCGCGCTTCTTAGGATCCGACGGGGGCGAGGCGATATACTCCTTGCACAGAGGATGTAGGTTGGTAGAAAATTCGTTAGAGAGCTCATCGAGCCTCTTCATGGCACCCGCGCCTGGGGTGGGTGAGGTGCCGCCAAGGTTGGACGCACTATCACGAGGACTGCTCGCCGAGTCACCATCGCCCCTTCCCTTGCCTCCTCTCCTCCTATTCCTCTTCTTGGGACGGTTTGTTTGGTTGTCGTTCACAATAACCATCTCTTCGTCAGATGGGCTGCTTTCGTCCCGGATGTCCGCAAGAACCGCCATTAGTTCACTTTTGTTCTTGACTCCGTATTCTCGCACAGGAGCGGCTGGCTCCTTAAGTTGCTTGCCTTTGTAAAGAAGCTTAACACGACGAGTCGCACGTTCAGATAATTCCATCATCAACCCCACACGATCACGCACATCCCTAACGCGCAACTTCCCATCACCAATGGTATATGCTGGGAAATGAGCCGGGTATGTAACGCCCTTGTTTTTGACGATGAGGACGTCATCTTCGGGTGGAGGTCCTCCTGACCGTGTTCCAAGAAAGGGCGGATCCTCTAGATCTTGCGATGTGATGTAGCTATAGTCTTCGTCGGTCACAGCAGGGACGCCACCAGTCGTAGAGCTGTAGGGAGAGCTCTGCTCACGATTAAGCGACCAACCATATCGGGACATGGTGAGGGGAACGGCGATCAGAGCAGCGAGGCTGCTGTAGAGGAGAGTAGGCGGAACACCGAGTGTCTCGGAGATATACTCGTTCGATTCTTGAAAGGCGGTAGATAGGTTGACTAGCGTGCCGTTCAGATACGACGTCAGATTCTGGAGGGCACCAGATGATGCCGCGTTGGGCTGGCTGGAATCCACCTTGTCGTCGGGTGGTGAGGGTGGCCCTTTAGTAGGACACCTCTTCCCCCAGAGAAAAATCAACAAATAATACGTGTCAAGATACAGTGCGTCGCGTGCTCTTGCAGGTTTGCGAAACGCTACAGATGTTGAGGCGACACCGGCGACTGCAAATGCAGTTCGTCAGCTCGTAAAATGGTACGTGGTGGACAATGAGCGACGCAGTGTTCGACAAATTGATGCAGTGGGACAGTTGCACAAGACAAAGACCCTAATTGAATCTCTGCCTGTTTTTCTGCAGCGCCTCAACTTTAGGCGCCAATGGGGATCGCTAAACGCTGAGGAGGATGTTGTGAGTTAGAATGTTCAAACGGGTTGACATGAGAGGCTTTCCTTGGGTCAAGAAAATCTGGCCTAAGCAAAGGCGAGGCTCAAACTAGGGGTCCAAGTCAGGTGATGACGAGGCGTGGTTCGTCATTTTGGTTGTTTGATCCCATTTAGTCATTGGCAAGCAAAAATTCACGCGAGAGATGTAATGATATGACATCGAAATTATCTGAACATTAATTCAAAGTTTTCTTGCAGCATTGAGATCCCTTGGTTTTGCTGTTTCATGAAACTAGGAGCTCGATTCGACGGGGGAGCGACTACCCTACATGATGTTTTCGTAAATCGCGCCAACAAAGCAGTAGAACTATGGCTACCTTGCACTTTAGGATAGGTAATTAAAGATTCTTTAGCTACCAATTGGGATTAAATGAGATACATGGGCTCGTATGCTGGACCATCTTGACGGGGACCGTGTGGATGATGGGGAGGATGAGTTTATGCCATACTCCCCGGACTTGCACTAGTAGTCCGTGTAGGACGAGCTGCCATGGTTGAACTTGGCCTCGTATTCTGGGCCGAGATTCGCTTGTACTACTACGTAAATAGACCCGCAACTTGGTGGTTCTCGACTCATGCGTCCTTATGCTGATACTACTTGATTCCGATCGTCCCCAAGCGCCTTCTAGCTGTCAACATGAAAATCCATTGTTTGAATATTAAGGTCTCTTTTATTAAGCGATCTAGAATGTTCTCCGCTTGTGCGGAATAGTGGTTGCTGCATTGACCGTGGCCAGTTACCGTCGTTCTCGATCGGGTAAAGGGCCCATTGCATCATAGATTGCCGGTCCCACCTGCCCCTCCAAACACCAATGCGACCATCCGTTACCTTGATTCCATTCGACTCGATGACAAATATTCTTTGACGTCTCTACGTACCAAAATTCTTAAGTAGTATATATTCTTGGCATAGTGCATTTGTTTCTTGCAATCTCAAGTTTCGCATAATCACATCTAATGTTCAACGCTTTTCGATCCTTATTCTCTACCGCACGACCCAGTCCCGCAGCCATGGCCGACGCTCGCACTAAAGTTCAGGAGATTATCAAGGAGAACGCTGTTGGTATGTGTTGCCTCCATCGAGCTCCCGACACGGTTCCGAGCTGTGACGGCTCAGCTTGAGTTTCGAGACTTACTCGATGCTATAGTCGTCTTCTCCAAGTCCTACTGCCCTTACTGCCGGTCTACCAAGGATACCTTAAACAAGCTCGGTGCTGAGTTCAAGGCTTACGAGCTCGATAAGTTGTGTATGCTACCTATTATCTTGGTGCAATGGTTGCTCCGTACAGAAACTAACTGTTTTTAGCTGATGGTGCCGACTTGCAAGATGCCCTCGAGGCAATCACCGGTCAGCGCACTGTCCCTAACGTCCACATCAAGCAGCAGCACATTGGTGGCAACTCCGACCTACAGGATCTTAACAAAACTGGCAAACTTGAGGGTATCTTGAAGGACGCTGGTGCGCTTAAGGCGTAAGACGATACTCCGACTTTGCACCCGTAACCGATAAATCGTGCGGATGAATCGGCTGATCAGTGTTGCTTTCGCGATATTCAGGGCTCGACTTTAAACGACATGTGATGAATACGACGAAAGGAAAAACATGTAATATATAAGTTGACATTCTCAACGGTTGCGTAGTACGCACGATTTAGACCTAGAGCAGATCAATCTTGGCAAACGTGTGCGTTCGACCAGAAAAATAAAACGAAAATAAGATGCAGATATGTGCAGTTCAAATTTCAGCATAATTCTTGTAGTATACAATGGCTCCTCTCATACATGCCAAGCTCGTAACTCTCTTCAGACAACTTGCGTAGCAACAGTACCAACGGGGCGCTCCACGAATTCCATAATCCCTTCGATGATATTCTCCCTAGCTCCCTCCGAGGCGACCTTGCTACCGGCCAGGTAATTCAACCACAGTAATCTTGATATTCTTTCATCAGAGATGGTGCCCATAAGATCCCGTCCGGCTTTGTCTCTGTGGTCGCCCTCTCCATAAGTGACGGCCAGCTTGCCATTTCTGTCACGACTCAACAAGAGCTCCTTCTTCTTTGGAACCTGTCCCCGGTTGAATAGGGCCCTGAAGTCCTTCATGGCTGTGCCAAATGCCTCGTCATTGAATGTCTTGTCACGCCCTGATCGGGCCTGAATTGCTCGGACAAATCCATCACGGAGATGATGGAAATCGGTGTCGCGAACGGGAACTATTCGGAAAGCACTGCGACAGCCCGCTTCCTGGAGAATAGAGTCCCAAGTCTGATCCCCTTCGGCGGCATCGCGCAAGGCCTTGCGAAGGGCATCTTTCTCAGAGGGGATGAGCGTGGTTGCCAGAGGGTTGATCTTTTTGACAAGGTAGTGTTGGAGACGTTCTATATCTTGCGTGGCGACATAAAATCCTACAAGGTACACCTGAATGCCAATGAAAGTTACTGTCCTCATTCCTAATCCCACAAGAGTGAATTCAGTGCCTGCATTGTTTGACACTGATGCGGCAATGGGAGCATTGGCTGACCCTTCGCTAGACGGGAGGCTCAGGTCCAGAGTTCGAGGAAAGGCTGGAACCACGCTATGGCCAGTGGGGACAATTTCACGGCCCTCTTCGTCATGGACAACAACCTTTCGCTTCTCACCGGCTTCTGTTTTGAAGGTTTCTGTAGGAATCGGCGCGTCGCATTTCACTGCAATTTTCTCCTTCTCGCTCTGCAGGTCAAGCGCCTTCTTCAACTTCCAAGCTGTGTAAATGAAGGAGCAAACTCCGGCAATGGCGCCGGCGGCTAGGAAAGCGGTGCGGTTCTGCTCATAGTCGCGGCGCTTGTTGTTGAGCTTGTTAAGGTCGAAGTCCTGCGTGGCTCGGACAGCACGTGAACTACCGGTGCAGAAATTGCTTCTGCAGGCCACGGAGGCGGGCGATTGGCGGCTTGATGCCCGCAGGAGGGGGCGAATGACCTGTGGACGAAGCATTGGGACTGATGTTGACGCAATATATTATGCTTGGAGTCAGATGCCCATGACAGCTCGAGACGGATGGGCAGCCGGTCGAGGTTGCGTGGTGCGATGGAGAAAAACTGTGCCGTATGGCCACTCGGTTGGCTAGTGGATTCGGCCGCGACCAAGCGCCGTGAGCCATTCCCGTCTTGTGACCATTTGCTATAGGCACACTCTTGATTAATTTGCAATATTATGCCTTTTTATAAAGGAGATATTATTGTAAGAAGCGCCTGGGATGTCTGTAGGGTCAACAACGGAAGTAATTACCTCAGCGCTCTCTGGTGCGAAGGCTATATAGTAGTGGCAATATTGCATTGAATGGAGTTCGCGTATGCAGGCGCATGACCACTAACGGACTTTCAGACATCTTCCGGAAACTTGACATTTTCGAACATATCCCGTCTAGTGTACACTAGACTTGACATCAGTCGTCACGAAACCTAAGGCATGGTAGGTGATCTGACGGCGGCAGGTCCGCAATGTCTGTCTTTGGCTCGGGAAAAGCAGTGTATCGTAACTGCACTACAACGACAATTTATCCATATACGGAGTACGGAGTAGAGAATCATAAGTTGAAGACAAGCGACTGCCGAGCTAAGCCGGCACTGTTCGAAGTGGGAGTCTGGCGTAGTTGTCAGGTTGGTCGGCGCAATGCCGATCAGTCATGATCTTGTCTGCTATGCGCGCAAATGATCGTTCAGCATGTGGAATCCAAAGCCACGGTACTGACTGAATTTTAAAGAAGAATGCAAACTAGGGCTTCTTTCCGCCCTTTCAGGCAAGCCGATTACAATATCTTATGGCAGGGAACCTCGGGAGACTCAACTTACATGCATGGATCGTCAAAGCCGAGCCCGGCGGAATACTCTGCCCACATTACAGATCAGCCAATGGCTAGTTCCCAAAGCCGCCTTCTTTCTTTAAACACCACTTGAGCTCTTCAATGATGGATTGAAAAGGCGGGGTTAGTGTGGGGGTTACCTTTGCCAAGATGGAGATGACAAGCATCAGCACGCGGTCCGTGATTGAGCTTCCCGGAGTTGAACCCAGGACTAAATGCTTGACGGACCGAAAGAACCACTTAGCTAACTAGTTGTGTCTGTGTTTGTCGTCGGCGGCGTTAATCCACTCCTAGTACTAGCAATTGCTGAAGAGGACATCTATGAATGAACAAAAACAGAAAAGAACCACACGGGTCAATTAAGCCCGAGCGGGACATGTTAGTGAGTTGGAGGCTTTGTTTATTTTAGTTGCGATGTGACGCCCATGATGCGGAGATCTTCATCAACCCCCCCACTGCCGGCGCACGGGTTCTTGTAGACCTCAGAGAAAGTGCCGAACCGTACTTCGTTATAAAATAAACAGCATTCCCAGTAGTCGGTCAGACTTGACCTGCGAGCTAACTATGTCCTTCCCCGATGATACATCCTTGGGATCGTCGTCTTCTTGGGTTACGAGTTCAGCAGCCAATATGCGCGACCAAATATCGCTTCGCAGGATAGGCACCTCATTGCTGGTGGCCACTGGCTTGACCTCCACAGCCACTGCCCAGACTAGCTCCCAAAATTGTCAGTTCAACGGTTCAGCTGGTGTCATTTCTGTCTTAAGTCAGAGCAGCTAACGGTGCTTCCAGCCATTCAAATCGATGGAACCAAATTCGCTCTCCATGGCGACAGCGTCTCATACCGCTTCCACGTTGACGGCACCACAGGGGACCTGCTTGGTGACCACTTCGGTGGATCAGATCGAGGCGACACGATCGAGGCAGGATTCGGTCCCGTCGAAGGCTGGGTGAGTATGATTGGTCGTGTGCGACGTGAACTCCCCGATCTTGGCCGTGGTGACTTTCGAATCCCAGCGGTCCAGATCCGCCAATCCCAGGGCTACACCATCAGCGACTTTCAGTATAAATCGTATACCGTTCTTGATGGTAAACCAGGGCTGAAGGATCTGGCGTCCACTTTCGGCACTGATAGTGATGCTTCTACTCTCATTATTCACCTCTACGATAATTATAGCTCCGTGGCGGCAGATCTAAGCTACTCTATTTTTCCCAAGTATGATGCCATTGTTCGCAGTGTTAATATTACCAATATGGGCAAGGGAAATATTACGGTTGAGAAGCTTGCTAGTTTTAGCGTTGATCTTCCTTTTGATGACTATGATATGCTCGAGCTGAAAGGCGACTGGGCCCGAGAGGGCATACGAGTTCGAAGGGAAGTGGGCTTTGGCACTCAGGGGTGAGTAGCAACGGATGAATTGCGTCTAGGGATATTTGGGCAGCTGACAATGAAATAGGTTCGGAAGCACAACTGGATATTCCTCTCATTTACACAACCCGTTCCTCGCCTTGGTCCCCCGCACGACGACTGAGTCTCAGGGCGAGGCGTACGGATTTTCGCTCGTTTATACCGGATCCTTCGCAGCCGAGGTTGAAAAGAGCTCGCAAGGTATTACCCGCGCTATGCTCGGCCTGAATCCATCGCAGCTTTCATGGCCTCTCGGCCCAGCAGAGTCCCTGGTTTCGCCTGAGGTTGTGGCTATTTTTTCCACCACCGGCATCGGCGGCATGTCACGGAAATTTCACAACCTCTATCGCAAGCACTTGATGAAGAGCAAATATGCTACCGAGACACGCCCTATTCTCCTCAACAGCTGGGAGGGCCTCCACTTTAACTACAATGCTAGCACCATCTACAACCTCGCAAAGGAGACTGCTGCGCTGGGAGCCAAGTTGTTTGTGCTGGATGACGGGTGGTTTGGCGTAAAACACCCCCGGCTGTCCGACAACGCCGGCCTAGGAGACTGGGAAGTCAACCCGCAGCGATTTCCTGACGGCCTGAAAGCCCTCGTTGACAACATTACCGCTCTGCCTGTAAGTGCCTCCTCGGAAAAGCTCAAATTTGGCATTTGGGTCGAGAGCGAGATGGTCAACCCAGACTCGAGCTTGTATGAGCAGCATCCGGACTGGGCACTGCATGCGGGCGATTATCCTCGCTCGTTGGTGCGCAATCAGCTGGTGCTCAATCTCGCGATGCCCGAGGTTCAGCAGTTCGTTATCGATTCGGTGTCGAAGATTCTAAACAGTTCCAACATTTCCTATGTGAAATGGGATAATAACCGTGGCATCCATGAGATTCCGTCGTCGTATACTGACCACCAGTACATGATCGGGCTTTACAAAGTCTACAAGACTCTTACAGAACGCTTCCCCGACGTCTTGTGGGAAGGTTGTGCCTCCGGCGGCGGCAGATTCGACCCCGGGATTCTGCACTACTTCCCTCAGATATGGACCTCTGACGACACTGATGCAGTCGAAAGAGTACACATACAATTCGGCACCAGTCTCATCTATCCTCCGTCGGCAATGGGCGCTCATGTGTCGGCCACGCCGAATGAGCTGTCGAGACGGAACGAACCCATCGAGTTCAGAGCGCATGTTGCCATGATGGGTGGCTCATTTGGCCTGGAGCTCGATCCAGCTCATATGCCGGAAGGGGATAAGGCGAAAGTGCCAGATCTTCTTAAGCTCGCAGAAAAGGTTAACCCCATCGTCGTCAAGGGTGACATGTGGCGTCTGCGTTTACCGGAGGAGTCCAACTATCCTGCGGCGCTGTTCATCTCCGATGATAAGAAGCAAGCAGTCCTGTTTTATTTCAAGCTGTCCAGGGCGCATATCAACGATCACTGGCCAGTTATTCGGCTTCAGGGGCTGGATGCCGGCGCAATGTACAAGGTTGACGGCAACCAGACTGTCTCCGGGGCCAGTCTAATGAACAGAGGTGTGTCGTACACGTTTCAGGGTGAATTCGACAGCAAGGTGGTGTTTTTGGAGAGAGTGTAGTTAGAAAATCTTGCACAGTGTGCGTAATTATATATAGCAAGCCTTGATAATGTGAACTTGGTCAACCACTACATTGTTTATTCGGATAGCTGCTGACGACAAGCTCTGCCATTATTGGTGACACTAGCTAGGCTAAGAGCACGAATATAGTCCGAGCATCCATTTTCAACTCCATTTCATCAGTAAAGCGAGGCAAGGATCGATCAATTTTAGATGGATTTCCAGCCATGTCCTCCGCAGCCATAGCCGTACCAACTATTCGTAATTGAGTTGTGCAATCATTCAGCCTGCGCAGCACGCTCACAACTGCTGCCTTTCTCAATCCCTTAATCCAGCATAACATGTCACCCACTTCGGCTTGGCGAGAGGCGACACCCATCTTCCACTGCGTTTGGCCTCTCCGCCTGTTTGCGGCTTGATAAAGGTGTGGATCCGAACTGGAACCGGTGTCTCTTATAACTGTGTTGTTCTGGTCCAGGGGACAGCGCTGAATGTATGAATTGACTGCATGATGATAATCACGCAGATTCCACACCACGGAGCTGGCATGGTTGTGGCAAAGGTCAGGTAGTTCTGCATTATTTACGTCTAGAACGGCTCGGAGCAGCATTCTGTTTTCACGTTGTGCCGCGCCGAGATCATCTCTGAATACTTGCTGAGATGACATCGCCCATTCGTTTTCCCTTGCTAAATCTCCGACAATTTCGGACACAGTTGGGCCAATATATTTAATTTGTCCAAATACATTAGCCTTGATGTTAAAAACTCTTAAATCATTAGGCGTTGTAGAATCGTCAATCAGTCCAATTCGTTGCTGTACGTCGCCAATGGTACTTTTACTAGTAATTTGTTGCCAAGGGTCACACGTAGCTCCCATAAGCAGGAATTTTACCAATTTACCGAAGGAAATGACATCAGAGTCGGGTAGAAGCCGGCGCCCATTCACAAACTCCATGATGTCAGTCCATATGTTAATGAGAGATCTTCCGTAGTCCATGGGAAAGCCACGAGCATCGGCTGCCAGCCCAACTAGTCCGTATATTTTATCTTTTGGATCCTCGCATCGTGCCTCTTGGTGATCTTGTAGCAGTTTTCGGAGAGTATATCCATCATGATCCCTTTCCTGGAGCAGACGATGAAGTCTCATTGGACCGCCATTCCTGTTATGCAATGTGATCAGATGTATGAAGGCTTCCCAGCTAACGGCTTGGCGACCAAAGCATACCCTCAGCTGCGAAGCCTGGCCAATTTCTTGAACAATCCATACTCGGGTCCAGTATTGATCGTCACATAGTAATTTGACCATCTCCTGCTGCTCTACGCTTCCTTTTGGAGCGATCATGTTCTTAACATCTTCGTTTTGGTCTCCTTCCGTCGATCCAGTCGCGTAAGCTCTCGTGTCGTCGGTTATACTGCTGGATTTGTCTTCAGACAACTTATCCTGATACCTGAGATATTTTCTTCCAAGCCAGACGACGACTGTGGTTGCTCTAAAATAGATCTGGCCCATCATGGCCACCTGCCTGTTGCGCTCGAGAATATCGTCTTGATTGATACATAGTGCGTCAATCCAGTATCGACATGTGCGCGATTGCTGTTCCTCAGAATTTTGGCTTTTGTCCTCCTGCTGGCGGAGAAAACAAAGTGCATCGAAAAGATTTGCACCAATCTCAAGAAAACATCCGTTGACTTCAATCCTCCGCTTCTTACTGCCACTGCTGCCCCAGGTGTAAGACAAAGCCTCGTACTGCGGCCTATCCTTGAACGCATATTGAACTAAACGACAGCTCAAAGGGGTATGTCCGAACTCCGCGGGTTGTATCTCGATAAGTCGGGTACAATCGACGTCTGTACTGAGGGGTTTATAAGAGAATGCATTTTGTTCTAAGCAATCCTCAGCAGTTTCACGTACCGCATAGGCGTCCGCACGACGTCGAGACTGATTTGCTGCCATTTTCACCACATGAAGACTGGAATTGTCGAAAGGAGTTACTGGAGGATCATGGGAACTACTACTACTACTACAGAAGAAGAAGAAGAAGAAGAAGAAGAAGAAGAATAAGAAGAACAAGGTCTTTATTTATCCTTCTCGCGGAGGGTGAGGTGGGGCCCCGAGGTTGGATGAGCCTTTCAACTCGAGGCTGAACGTAAGCGTCGTCTTCCATGGCCAAACTCTTGTCCTGCAGGACAAGGCCGGAATCCTCGGTGACAAACACCAATCACAAGCACAAAAACTTACTGTTGCCTGAAAACATGTATGTAGTGGAAGAAGGCCGTTGAGGCCATGGCTATGCTCATACAGCCACGCCCAGGATAACAAGCTGCCTCACCTCCATCACGCTGCAGGTGGAAGGATGTCAAATCTAATGACATTCAAGGGATATTGTTTTATCCAGGAAACAAAGGCGCGTACGGAGCAGTCTAAATTGCCTGATGATACCTGCTATTTCGGTCTTCAATCTCTCTTGAGAGTTGTCACGTGCCCAATCCTCGTGAGCTGAAGGGCGAATCCGACTTGATGGCACTTGACGTGCATGAATGGGAACGGGAAGGACGCTAAGACTCTCTTGACTCGGCGAACTCGTAGACGCCTGCAAGGATCAGATCCAGATAATCACGCCCTGATGTCTCATGGCAGGGCTTATGGCATTGAAGTAAGGGCAAGGTTCTTTCTGGCAGCTCGATTTCACCACAATTGAAACGATGCCGATCGAAGAGCAAAACACAACGCACAACACAGCGCCGGCTTCCAGTCAGATTTCTCAGCCTAGGACCTGGACGAATGACTTGGGCACGTCTTGCCCCGAATGGCGAGCAGATGTTGCGAAATTTGTTTAGCCGCGCCTCTGACGGTGTTCTGCAGAAGAGGGTGTCAAATCCGCCTTCAGCCATGATCTGCCCCTCTCTTGCTCCTCCCTAGCGCAAACGTCCCGCTACCAAGGCCCCCGAATCCCCCCCCACCTGCTGATGCAGCTGGTCGCGACCGGACGCTACCGTCTCTCCTCCGCAAGTGACTGTGACTGGCACCAGCTTGGTCTGTTGACCTTCATCGCCCGTCACTTCCTCTCCACAACCAGCCACAAGAACTCGACACTTGCAAGTTTGCCTCTGACGGACTCGAGCACTCTCGTCACCGCGCACCCTGCTGTGCTTGTCCTGTCATACCGATCTGCAACATCACCTGCACTGTCTTCTGCGCGTGTGTGGCATTCTTATTGAATTAATACCAGCCGGTCGTTGCCCGCAATTTGGCAGTCACTGCGAACCAGACATCATCATCATACGGAACGGCCGACGGCGCTGATCGATCAATCAGCCTTCTGGGCTGCTGGTTGGGCAGTTGGGCAGTTGGGTCTTCACCCCCGCGGCGTCGAAGCACACAACGCCCTGTGCAGCGGCAGTCCCGCGACACATTTGACATGTCCAGTGCATGCTGAAGCACTGAGCGAGTACTCTGTACTAGCGCCTGATTCCGTCCTGCAGCGACACTCAAGCTAGGACTCTAGACACCATCATTCAATCTGCGGAGTACTCCGTAGTTCAGACAGCCTTGTCATCATAATAACCACTCCGTGCCTTCCCTTGCTTGTCTCTCCTCCTCCATCACCGCTCGACAAACTCGGACTTCAACCTTCCGATCCGACGAACCCTTTCCGTTCATACATCGTGTCGGCGCATCCAGGATTATCAGGCCCTGACAGCCTGATCCCATCTATTTTGCTGGGGCTGCCCGACTTGATTAACCCCCCCTTCCCCTCTCCACGCAACCACAATCACATATCGTCTTACGGGCCAGTCATTGCAGTACATGATGATTCCCTCCGCTGCGCCGCCTAACACCATGGCTATGAGATCAAGCCTAAGTCCCGAGGAGCCGGACGACTCACGCTCATCATCGTCTACCGCTTCACCAGCTCCCGCCGACAACGAAGAGTCCGACTTCTTTCTCGGTGCTAACGACTCCGAGTCCTCGTTGGGCATTCCCAACATCCAAGACATGCAGGTCGACGACTCTTGCGGGCCGCCCATCAACCGGCTGCCGAACGAGATCCTCATCAGCGTCTTCGCTAAACTTGGCGCCACGCCGGACTTGTACCATTGCATGCTCGTATCGAAGCGATGGGCTCGAAACGCAGTTGACCTGTTGTGGCACCGACCCGCTTGCACCAACTGGCGAAACCACAGCAGCATTTGCCAGACCCTGGGCCGTCAACATCCTTTCTTCAGCTATCGAGACTTCATCAAGCGACTGAATCTTGCTGCCCTCGCGGATAAGGTCAACGATGGGAGCGTGTTGCCTCTCGCCGCATGCACAAGAGTCGAGAGACTGACCCTGACAAATTGTCGCGGGCTGACCGACTGTGGTTTGATTGCCCTTGTCAAGAACAGTCCCTCGCTACTGGCTCTGGATATTTCGAACGATGGGAATATTACTGAGCGATCCATAAATGCCATCGCAGATAACTGCAAGAGGTTACAAGGCCTCAATATTTCCGGCTGTGACCATATCTCGAACGAGAGTATGATTAACCTTGCCCAGAACTGCAAGTATATCAAGAGGGTAAGGCTCAAATCATCTCGCTGTGGATGCCGATTAATCTAATACTTCTTAGCTTAAACTTAACGAATGCGCCCAGTTACGCGACGTTGCCGTTTTGGCCTTTGCCGAAAACTGTCCAAACATTCTCGAGATCGACCTGCATCAATGCGTGCAAATAGGAAACGGCCCTGTTACCTCGCTCTTGTCAAGAGGAAACTGTCTCCGGGAGTTAAGGCTCGCCAACTGCGAGCTCATCGACGACGGCGCGTTTTTGAGCTTACCAGAAAAGCGAGCTTACGAACATCTCCGCATTCTCGACCTGACATCTTGCGTACGCCTGACTGATGCTGCCGTGGAGAAAATAATCAATGTCGCACCTCGGCTACGTAACCTCGTCCTGGCCAAATGCAGGAATATCACCGACTTGGCTGTTCACGCCATCTCTAAGCTGGGCAAGAACCTGCACTATGTACATCTGGGCCATTGTGGGCAAATTACCGATGATGGCGTCAAGAAGCTTGTTCAAAGTTGTAATCGCATCCGCTATATTGATCTCGGATGCTGTAACAATCTCACGGACGAGTCCGTCAAAAAGTTAGCTCTGCTCCCAAAGCTAAAGAGAATTGGTCTAGTGAAGTGTAGCTCCATCACGGATGAATCTGTGTTTGCTCTTGCGGAAGCCGCGTACCGTCCAAGAGTACGGAGGGATGCCAATGGAGTATTCATAGGAGGAGAGTACTACACGCCTAGCTTGGAGCGTGTCCATCTCAGTTATTGCATCAACTTGACCCTGAAGGTGAGTCTTGCGAAGAACGACAAAAAAACAAAACATGAAGACGAGTTTCTAACTTCAGATTCAGAGCATCATGCGATTATTGAACTCTTGCCCAAGACTTACGCACTTGAGCTTAACAGGTGTCGCTGCGTTCCAGCGAGACGATTTCCAAGCCTACTGTAGAGTTGCACCTCCTGGTAAGTCACCACATGTCATTGACATAACCCCATCATCAACTGCTGTGCTAACGGGCTTGGAAAGAGTTCACACAGCACCAGAGAGATGTATTCTGTGTGTTTTCAGGCAACATGGTCTCGCAGTTCCGAGAGTTCCTCAACAACTCACCGCGATTCGAAGAGTTAAGGCAAGGTTTGCCATATCGACTCGGTGGTAGTCGCATCCGTGGCGCGGCAGCCACCAGAAGGTCCCAGGACGTGGCCAACTATCTTAATGCTGCTGAGGGTGAAGCCTTTGATGATGAAATGGCCGATGAAGAGGCCGACTTTGAGGGTCTCTATGGAAGTGACATGATCGTCGACGCCCAGTCCCAGAACCCACAGCCTGAGGGTGCAGCAACTGATCCAAACAATGCTTCCGCTTTGCCGCCTATCACCCAATCGATCCCCGTGCCACCTCCAGCACCAGATATCAGCCAGCATCCCTTCGGTTCTTCCAGTCACGCTCATCCGTTAGCTCAACAATTTCGACGCCAGCAGGCCGACATGATGGAGCCGCTCGCATACTCGGGCCTCATGACCAATCAATCTGCACCTGGGAACCATGGACGTGCAAGCATAGCTACTTTGTATTTACCGCCCAGGTCTCCACAAGCTGGTTCATCATCTACGTCGAACATTGTTAATCGAGCTAGCACGGCTCCTATGTATGGGCAGCCGCCGGACGGCAAGGAACAGTGACAAGGAAATTGGTCTTGGATGTAATCCCGTCGCTTGTTTGTACAAGGCAGATTGGACAGTGGCGCGGGCTGCAGCACTTCCTGAATAAGGTCAAGTCACAGAGAGCCTAGTCGAAGTCGGTTGCGCCTCCTCACGAAACACTGCTGTATCCAGATACGCGCGAGAATTACCGGTCAGAGGTTTGAATGAGCTCTTCTTAAACAAGTAACACTTGCGGCGTTAACATTTTCTTGGGAGGGCATTCTGTTTGTCTCGTTATAGGACGCAGAAATGACATTTATGAACTACAACGGCATAGGTATACCATATGGATTTCAGGGCCCGGTTTCATGACAAAGTAAAGCTGTAGACATACTTGCATGCAGCAGCAATGGAGTCAGTGAGTTTGTACAGTTTGTAAGCACCACTGGAAATCACAAAGGATGGCAGGTAGTTTTCTAAAGGCGATATCGGTTATACATAGAAGGGTGCTATTCTCAAATGATAAACGGTCATGCTAATTGGTTGCGCGCTCAACTCGGAGCGATTCATCCCGTGAAAGATGTGTGAATCAAATGGGTCAGGGGCTCATTGATTTGCTTTAGTGTTAAGAAAGTCAAATGAATGATGTAGTCTTGATAGTGAAACGATTACAAATGTCCATCGAGCCATTCGACGACTCTGGACCTTTGAAGTCGTGTCCGGTTCAATTGCTGACTGGGCTTGGAGCGTGAATTTGATGATGCGCAACGACAATTTGACGTGTAAGGCCAACAATATTTATCTAGAACTTTATTTGCGTATATATGCCACAATCACGGAAATCAATTTTACACATGAAATGCTGTGTTATCGGAACGGTGATGACGTCGAAATGCCTAACTTGGCGGGCCGGGACGGACCGTGTCTCCACATGGGCATGGACATGGTGGGAAAGGTTGAACAGACAGTCGCAAGAATTCAGTGTGTGAAGCGGTACAGAAGGAAACCACCCAAAAAAAAAAAACCGTAGAGTACTCTGTGGGGTATTTATTGTCAGATAAAGGTAACGAGCACTACACAACTACCATGTTGTTAATGACGGCTCAGTTCCCGGAGTTTTACGATATGGGGGATGGATTGAGAATAGTTTCGGATGGGTAGTACGATGATTCAACCTAGATTACAGTACTCGTCCTGTTTAAAAGCTAGCACATCTTTCCAAATAATTTCCAAATGAGGAAAACTTCCCTAACTTCGTCCACATACGCATACATAGATTCTAGTTCAGCCTTGCCTAGAATGAGCCTTACCCAGTCACCCGCGGGGTCTTCTCGTGGATGGAGCTGTTGGAGGAAACAGCTCCGGACGATGCAGAATCCGCCACATGCCTAGTTATTTCAACATAGTCGTAGGCATACTCGCCGCACTCTTCGGAGTCCACGCCTTCCTCCTCTCCGGAAACTGACACCCGGAGGCTGAGGCCTGGGATGAGGTTCATCAAGAAGAGGATTATGGAGCTCATTGTGAAGCTCCATGCGGCTGCTGCGCAGATGCCACTTAGCTGGTAGCCTAGCTGGACCCAGTGGTGCTCTATCCAACCGATTGGCGCGTATGCGGTACCGTCAAGGCCCGCAATATATGATCTGGGAATGTGTTAGTTGATGATTTGGTGCGAGTCTTGCTCCAAGGGTGGGTGAGGGAAGAGAAGCACTCACGCTCCAAAGATGCCTGTCAAGATGCCGCCGACGGCACCGCCAATTCCATGCACGGCAAAGATATCGAGAGCGTCATCGACACCAATGAGATACTTGAGTTTGGTTGCCCCGTTGCAGCAAGCACCGCCTACTATTCCAACAATCACTGCACCCCATGGAGTGACAAATCCAGCTGCGGGGGTGATGGCAACGAGGCCGGAAACGGCTCCGCTGCAGAAGCCGATGGTTCTGGAACACTGTTAGGAATGAAGCCGCAGGTTGAATGAAGGACGGGATAAGTCCTGGTTGGGGAGTCAGTGAGATACGTACGACCACTTCTTCTCCAGTCTGTAATCAAGCAGCATCCAAGTAACAGCGGCGCAGCAGGCAGCCAAGTTGGTCACGTAGCAGGCCATAACGGCACGGAGGTTCATAGCCAGTGCAGAGCCACCGTTGAAACCGAACCAGCCGACCCAAAGGAAGACGGTGCCGAGGACAACATTTGTGACGCTGTGAGGGCGGTAAGGAAGACCTTGGGTCGAAGAATAGCCCGTTCGCTTTCCGAGCATGATGGAATAGGCGAGACTGGCCATCCCTGAATTTATATGAACAGGGCCTCCTCCAGCAAAGTCCAGTGCTCCGAGTTTAAACAGCCAGCCATTCTGGTGAGAGATGTTAGGACCGGTCACGGAAGCGGAGGCCAAAAGTTGATCGAAGAGCGAGGGATAACTTACAGGATTCCATGTCCAGTAGGCTATTGGGCAGTAGATAACCGTGGCAAAGAGAAAAATGAACACCATGCCAGGGAGAATGCGGCCACGATCGGCCACAGCACCTATTAGCAAAGCTGGGCTGGAGGGAAAGTCGTGTTAATAATTGCGAGCAGCAGTAAGAGAAAATAACGGGAGATACTGACGTAATAGAAGCAAACATTCCCTGGTAAAGACAAAAGAGAATATCTGGCAGATTTGCAGATCCATTAGGCTGCGCGAGGGTGTTCATCAACCCAAACTGAGTGAGGTCACCAAGAAACGAGCTTCCTGTCCTACTGAATGCGAGAGAATAGCCCCAGAAAAACCACTGAAACCCGACGACTGCGACGGATATCATGGACAGCAGGATCAGTTGTAAGGCTGACTTTCGCCGCGCGAGACCGCCATAGAAGAAGCCAACACCGGGGATCATGAGCAATACGAGAACGGACGATACAGTCAAAAATGCCAAGTGGCCCGTCTAACATTTTCAAGTCAGCCATATATGCCCTCAACAAGATGTTAAAATGTTCATGAGCAGCACTCTCATCTTACATCGTAAAACATGTTGAGATCCTGGACGCCGGAGGAGCGACCATCGTCGGCAGTGCCGGCAGTGCCGTTGTATGTGGCGGCGGCAACCATGATGATGGTCTGAAAGCCGACGATACTGTAGAATTTGTTGTCGCAAGAAAAAAGATCAAGAGTGACGAAGCTGGATGAATAAAAAAAAGACCTCAGACACGGGATGGGATGATCGGCAGGGCTGGAAGATTATATGTCCACTATATGCATGGAAGCTCCTGCAATGTAACATATATCAAGCTTATAGCATAACCATCGATACGCCACTTTTCTGTGATCCCAAGACCAGAACTAGTTTTCAATAGTCAGATTATTCGGCTGGGAAGGTGTGGCATTGTGGTTTTAGCACCAACGCCTATCGGAAAATGAACGACAAACACTTTGGGAAAAGATACTGGGCCCACGGCCACGCGAGCTTTGCGTCGAGCCACCTCCTGGTCTGGCTTGTCTCAGCTGATATCCCAGGGCATACCAACCAGCTATTAAGGATATCTTATCAGGGGACGGAAGAAGCGCTACGCTAATCGGCTCAACTCACAGCCACTCATTGTCTTTGAAGGATGCGACAGGAGAATCTTGTCGATAACGCGGTCGTTGCGGCTGACAGAATCCTTTGTCCATAAATACAATACTAATCCCACCAAGCCATGGATGGTTTCCCGTATGGCCCAGCAGCATCTTGGCATCTGTTCGTTTTGCTGGACTAGCAGATAAGCGGCCAGTTGTTATTATACTCTGTGCCAAGGCACATGTCGTGATAAGTTGACTTCATGCCGCAAGGGTCATACAGCTGCTAAGAAAAGTCTCCCACTTGAGACATTAGATATTATGATTGCCGAAAGTTAAGAACCACCTGCCAAGCATAGAAAGACACAAGTGGTGTCAAGGCGCGACTGCGGCGCAGCATCCATCAGGTGAGAGATACGTAGCCGAGAGACACATTCTCAAAGAAGGCAGTTTGTCGTACGTCAAGCTTTGCCTAGGAGGGCCCATGTCGTGCTTATCAGTGGTTCTGTTAATTGGCTCATCGAAGCAAGCCACAGCTGTTGGGCGCAAAGGAGCCGTATCGTGCATGAGATAGCAACCTGGGGGCCAATACTACGGCGCCGCTGATTGGCCGGCCATGCGAGCCGTTATCGCAACTTGCACGATGGGGGCCACTAGCCAAACAGTAATACATTACGCGTGTTGCGACAGGATTTGACATTCATTACAGTATTATGGTGAGCCCAACAACTAACTACTATCTGCGTCCTTTTCAGGAGCAAAAGTTGTGGCGAGACGGTGGGAGGGCAGTTTTGCTTTGTCTTTGCGAGCCTCTGACCATATGGTGCACAGCCGCTCAATGACAAAAGTCTCCAACATGGCACGACATTGAGAATGATGTCCTAGGTATGCGGGCCATCCGAGCCGATCCAGCTTATTATTAAAGTGCCAGCACCTGGCATGAGGGCACGGTGTCGTCAGGGGAATAAAGGCGGGCGATAACTTCATCCCTGCCGCCTCCACAGCTCCCTGCACCATTGTCAAACGAAGTGTCTTCGGAGTATTCCGCTCCCGGTATTGAGTCCATGGTGGTTGTTATCCACCAGCCTCGTAGCTGCGTGTTCGGGTTGCCTATTCTTGCAAACCGATTTGGCGGCTTGCAGATGAACAACGTGGCCGAGCCATGGCTGCTGTGACTGAAGTATTCCCACCAGTATGAGCTTGGCAGGTTGCAATTCGAAACCTCTCTCAATTGATGTAGTGATTGAGCATATTCGCTGGCGTGATCCAGTTCATTAACCAACAGATTTCCTCGCCGTCGCGGCTTGCATACAGCTTTATGGACTCCCGCCATATGAATCATGGCTGTAATTCTGCCCGCCACTCATCTTCCAGCTCCAAAAGCCTCCTGGATACATCCCAAGGAACTACCTCCTCTAAAACCTTCCGCTGCTCGGGCGAGATCTGGTCAAGGACAAATTTACTGACGGTAGCGGCGTCTCGTTCCATTGGGCGCCCAATGCCGATGGCAACCCGTGCAAATGGCGACGATGGATACTTGCTTTGAGATAACGAGTTTTTGACACTTTTGATACCATTATGGCCTCGATGACTTCGATCCCACGGCGTGAGCCTGACATCTCCAAAGGCTTTTTCCAGCTCATCGTGAACAATAACAAGGCTTAGAGTTGACGCATCATGTTGTTTGACCATTTCTTGCCATGCTTTCGCAACAAAAGAACCTGAAATATTCATCAGAGTCGGTGACTGAACAAGCGTATACTTTGGTCCCTGAGATACTCGACATGCCAGTTTGCCAAATGTCATCTCACGGAACGAGGACTGCTTGAGAACTCTGACGAGGCCATTGAGGGCAAAGTGGCCAGCTGAATGAAGACTTTCGTACTTGGGCAAAGGGTTTCCGAGGCTGACCACTAGAAACCGAGGATTAAACATGATGACACTCTGGCACACAATATGGACAGGTCACAGCATAGCAAATCATCTCATTTGCGAGATGGACGCGGTATCACGTGACGATCAAAAGTTGTGGCGGAGCATTGATTGATGCCTTGCCTTTTTCGTAGTAGCTGCGCCTCACCACCACTGACGTAGATGCGATGCATCGATTGGCGTGGCTTCGCAACCTGATTATTAGTCTTCCAACCAACAGTCTTTCCCCGCGATCTCCAGCGCCAACGTTCATTATTGTCTCCGCCAGCACGAACCGACTGCAAAAGAACTCGTCCTTGCGACCTGATAATTACTCTTTCATTTCTATACCGAAACACAACCGGCCAAGATGTCGTGGGCAGGTTGGTATCCGGATCCTGCGATATATTTGAGGCGGGCTGACAGTTGTCTTAGGGTTCAAGAAGAATGTGAACCGCGCGACGACGCAGGTGATGATGAAGACGGGTAAGAACTATGCTCTGAGTATCCATTCCGCTGTCTCTGACTGTAGAAACTAGGTCATGTGGAGAAGACAAATGATCGTGATTATGAGGTCGAGGAAAGGTAAAACGAACAATTGGAGACAGAGCGCTGTTTAACATCAGTCACTGACATTGGACTTAGACGCTTCAAAACCATGGAGGCAGCTTCGATGCGGCTGCAAAAAGAAGCCAAAGGATATTTAGATTCTCTTCGAGGTTAGAATACCGCGAAACCCGCGTTCCTTAGATCCGACTAACGTTATGCCTGGACAGCCATGACTGCATCGCAAATGCGGATAGCGGAAACTATCGATGCTTTTTACGGAGACTCCGGCGCCAGAGATGGTGTCAGCAGAAGCTACAAACAAGCTGTGGAGGACCTTGATGCCGAGACGATCAAAGCCTTGGATGGCCCATATCGAACAACGGTGCTAGACCCGATCACCCGATTCTGCGCCTACTTCCCCGATGTCAATGAATGTATCAAGAAGCGAGGCCATAAACTCTTAGACTATGATGCGCTACGCGCTAAAGTCAAGAAACTAGCCGAAAAGCCTGACAAAGATGCGACCAAGCTGCCCCGAACGGAAAAGGAACTTGAAATGGCCAGAGTTGCGTACGAGCAGCTCAATGAGCAGCTCAGCTCAGAATTACCTCAGTTGATTGACCTGCGGGTGCCGTATCTGGACCCAACGTTTGAAGCACTGGTAAAAATTCAACTTCGATTTTGCGCCGAGGCGTACTCGCGAATGGCCCAAGTACAGCAATATCTGGATGCAGACACGAGAGATTTGTATGCAGAGGGACATTTAGATGCAAGGGTAGAGCAGGTTCTGCAGGAGATCCGAGAACTCAGCATCAGCGGAACGGTATAGAACCTGTCATTCCGGAAACGGAGAGATTGGTGGGGCCTTTTCAAGGTGATGCATGGCATTTGGCTGGTTATATAGGCGTATGGTATGAGCCTATGGAGGCTTTATTGTAGATTTTAATTCTTCATTTCACAGCTTTGTAGTCTATGAGTATAGCATGTGTACTACATTTTGTTCGCTCCGAACTAGGACCAATGGCAAGATCCCATGGCCTAGTGGAGGACATTCGGGTATCATATATCATTGTATCCTAACGTCTACTGCAGACGGATCTTTGTGCTTACTCGTCAGCCTGGGTTTATTCGACTGATCACTGATACTAGCACTCTTGCTCCTGTTGTTGAAGGGCGGCTAGTTAGCAGGTTGACGCTCTTGTTGCTGTCCAAACAAATCACTCAGTGATAGTCTCCTCCCAATAGCCTGCATCGCGGGCCCAGCCTCTGCCCCAGCCTCCAAATCTTGCTCTTCGGTGGTCGCTGTCGATCTCGCGACTTTCCAGCTCTCCTGTATCATGGCACCGTTTATCTCTCTTGTCTCGTCCTTGTCGTTATGTATCCAGAGTCCAATAACCTTATCACCTTCCTCCCAGTCACCCTCCACTTTCAGTATGACCAACTCACCAGCAATCTCTACATGGCTCACCCGCGCAAGGTCCACCACTAGGTTATCCAACGCCCGACGGTTCAGGACGAAAACACACGCTCTTGGCTGATGAGTATCGGGGAGGGATGACTGTGCACAGACAAATATTGTGCCCTCGATGCCGGACTTGTCCCAGCTTTCTGAGTTGCTGTCGAAAGTGTATACCACTGCATTTGCGGCAATGGAGAGAATGGCCTGGATGGAAGGGAGGTATCGTTGGAGAACGGAGACGTTAAGTTCAGTGTTTGTGCGTGGTGGGGGAGGCGCGTAGGACGCATGGAATGCGGCGGCATCGGATTCATAGTCGTAGATAGCTGGTATTAAATTTGAGGGTTGGCGAGCGTGTCGCGCCTTGCGAGGCGTCTGTCTGCTCATTCTGAACAGGAGCTTTGTTCAAAGAACGATGGCCAGTGGGCAGCTCTTGGACAGCAATCGCGCAGTGACAAGGTGTGACGAGATATGAACAGCCCGCAGAAGAAACTCTAATAGTACGACTGACGCTATGTCACCATGCAGGATGTTTAGAGCAATTTGCGGAGCGATAGGCTGGAAAACATCTATGTTGTGTCGCTGTCCGGCGACAGCAACGACATCAGAAGCAGCCGGGGGGGTCTGCCAGGTCCGTCGTTCGACGCACAGACCCTTATCGATAGCGCATTGGGTGCTTCCACTGCCAGCCCACTTACTGGCTGCGAGTCCCTCCCAGCCAACCCAGATACCCAAGTACTCCTCCGTATGACGCTATACGTGCTGTATCAACAGCCTAAGCAAGACGCACCACAGGGCTCAACTAAATCGCGGGGCAAATTGTCCGATAGCATGCCGTCACCTGAACGCAATCCGTCACGTACATCTAGCCGCGTATCTTTGTGTGCTTGATTACGGAGTAGTCGAGTCCGATCTGCATAATCAAGACGTTTTGCCGAAACGGCATTATGACACTTTAAGTACGACATTTTTCTGACGTGCGCACTCCTATCATTATTTAAGCCGTACGTGCCGTGCTGATTCGAAGCGCCATCAACACTTACCATCATGGTCTAGATCGCCCGATTCGGAGCCACACACCAGCATCCATCAGGGCGCCGGTAACTCAGCTGTTGTTCCTCTTCAGGTGCTTCAAACATCATGACCGCTCCGGAGAGCCCCCAGTCAACTCATACAGAGTCGTTCGAACCGGTCGACTTACAAACTACGCCGCAGTCCCTCAGCCGAGCTGTTCTTGCCCGGCGCTCCGAGTATGTTCGACCACACAAGATCCGAGTTAAAATTGGCGCGTGGAATGTTGCTGCTTGTCCCGGGACAGATAAGGACTTGGCAAGATGGTTTGTCGATGGAGAGGGCATTGACAAGCATTTTGCGGCCTTGGACTTGTCCCGCAACCCAGCCGTCGCACATAATTTGTACTCGAGTAATGAGGACGATCCTGACTCTGTACGCCTTTTGGGAGGCAATGACATTGGACTTTACGTTCTAGGTCTACAAGAAGTCGTGGATTTGAACACTACCAAGGAATATGTGAACCGTGCAGTCAAGGTTGACAACTCGTCAACCGACAAGTGGCAAGCTGCCCTCGAGGCTGCAATGCCTCCAGGCTACCAACTCATCGTGTCGGAGCAAATGACTGGCTTGCTCTTACTAATTTACGCATCTCCCGAGATAGCTCCAACTGTTACAAATGTCAGCACTAAACAAGTCGGTACTGGCCTCCTAGGGTACTTTGGAAACAAGGGCGCAGTTACCTCTCGTCTGGTTCTAGGTGAAACAACTCGTATGGTGTTTGTCAACTGCCATCTGGCTAGTGGCGCAGGATCGAACTACTTGGACCGACGGTGTTGGGACGTTGATCAAATCCTTAGCAAAACGAAGTTCGATCCTGTTGTACATGCCGGCGTGTCCGAGGATGAAGGCGAAGTGATTGGCGATGAAGATTTTGCGTTCTGGTTTGGTGACCTCAATTTTCGGCTTGATGGTCTCCCAGGAGATGATATAAGAAGAATACTTACATTACATACTAGAGGAGAGTATGGCTCAAGTAGTGATAAGCCTCCGCCACCTCTGGAAGGTGAAGGCGTTATTGTGATGAGGAATTCCGAGAGTGACGACGATACGACAATCAAGTCTTCAGTGCACTCGCGGCAACAGAGTTTTGATTCTGAAACCACACTTCCGGATCCTGATGACTTTCCTGAAGATCCCAGTCAAGACCCTATGTCGCTCCAGGCGACATTAGACTCCCTGCTCCCCCATGACCAACTTCGGAGAGTGATAGCGCAGCGCAAGGCCTTTCATGACGGGTGGAAGGAAGGTCACATCACGTTCTTACCGACATACAAGTACGATGTCGGCACTATCGGGTTGTTTGATTCTAGTGAAAAGCAGCGGTCTCCCAGTTGGTGTGATCGCATTCTCTATCGAACACGGAAAGACAAGCAGGACCATGACATAAGAGTGCGGGAGGAGCTGGAGTCGAGGAAGAAGGATGAGGAAATGAAGTCAAGGGGTATAGATCAAGACGATGATGTCCTCTTTAGCTACGATCCTGACACGGATGGCGATGACCAGCTAGCCAATGTTCCGACTCTTGATAATGACGAATACGACGAGACAGAGGATAATAAGATTGAAGAGGTAGTCACAAAAGAAGGCTTTCTTGACCGCATCAGTCTCGACATTTACACATCGCACCAGCGAATTTCATCTTCAGATCATAAGCCGATTATCTCTGTCTTCACACTCGAATATGACGCAGTAGTGCCAGACCTGAAGGCCAAAGTCCACGCAGAGGTTGCGCGAGAGCTTGATAGAGCGGAAAACGAAGGACGTCCTGCTGTCACTGTCGTCATGGAAGGAAGCTTAGCTGACCACGAGAGCGTTCTCGACGTCGGAGACATCGGCTTTTTGGAGAGAAAGTCGTGTGTAGTTACGGTTGCAAACACTGGCAGTGTATCGGCCAAGTTTTCATTTGTTGAAAAGCCTACAACTGACCAAGAAGACTCCGCCACATTGACATGGCTGACGACTTCTTTCATTCAACCAGATAATGGCCCGTCCACCCATGTAAACAAGATGGTCATTTTGGAACCTGGAGAAACTGTCCTGGCACATATAGAAGCTCAAGTTTCGACTGTCTCTCATCTACGTGCCCTGAACGATGGCCATGCTAAGCTTGAGGATGTTTTAGTGCTTCGAGTGGAAGGAGGCAGGGATCATTTTATTCCCACAAAGGCCACATGGCTACCGACGTGTTTTGGTCGCTCCATCGACGAGCTTATCCGGGTTCCTGACGGTGGTATACGGAAGTTCATGTCAGGCAAGGGTGCCAAAGGGGCGATTCCTTATGATTCTGAGGTTCGCTGCTCAGCTCCTAAAGAGCTTTTTAAACTAACCGAAGCTATTCAAACGCTAGCAGAGCGGTGTGTGGCTGATGACGCAATGCTGGAAGAAATGATTCTCCCTCAAGAATTGGGCTGGCCATTCGACTCTGCCACATGGACAACAGGCATAGAGGAGCAGGATTCCATAAAGGCTGGCCTAGTTTCGGCTTTAGATAATGATGCCTCTATTTTCGAGGCTCTACCTGTGGAACTTTCTTCGGTACACAAACTGGAGCTCTTGTCGTCCATCTTACTCATGTTCTTAGCCTCATTGACCGATGGCCTTGTACCACCACTTCTCTGGGCTAAACTATCTACGGCGCTACCGAATCTGACATCTTTGTCACCCGCTACTTGGCCGGATGCTAAGACGCAGATCCTCGACATCTTCTCCTCAGCGCCGAACCACAACATTGCATTTGTCTTTCTGACTTCAACACTGTCTCGTGTAGCTGCGGAACTAAGTCCTACTACAGCAGAGCCAATAATGCCCGGTCTGAGCCGTCGATTAAGTTTTAGGAGGGGTGAAGATGGCGGTGAAAAGAGGATGAAAATGCGACAAAGGCGGTACGCTGAGATCATTGGATCATTAGCTTTTAGGACAAATGATAGAGATAAGGCTGTGAAAGAGAGGGAACGAACTGTGGTTGAGATATTCCTGGGCCGCGAGGCTGGAAGTTAGGCGCCAACGACTACAAGACCATACGGTTGGACCAGGTTTCGGCTCAGAGAGCGACTGACTTGGAGGAGACAGAAGGGTAATAGTATAATTCAATATTCAAGATAGGCCGTATGGTATTTTCTTGTGTATGTGTCCTGCGCGCGTGCATCTGCATAAGAACACGACTATCCCATAGTTTTTAATACTAAATCATTATAGAGCAGTGCCTGTCATCAGAACAATTTGGATATTTTGCGTGAATCATGTTCAATGGCTGTGAATCACAGCCTGGAGATGCCTTCCTCATTCAGGCCGCACTCCGTGCTCTCCTTCCACAAAACAAGCAAGTAGACTCACAATTCATGTTGTCTCCATGCTAGCCTTACCTACCGTTTCTCATGCCTCATTTATAATTTGCTTCTCCCTGGCTCTCTCCGTCTATTCCATCTATTCTTACACTGTCGAATATCCATGGTCTTCCGTGCAAGCATGGTTTTCCACCTCTATCTAGCACCAACAGCGGAATAAAAAGCGAACGACGCATCCCGAACCGTAACCAGCGACCTACGAAAACCACCGAGAGACATAGCCGTACTGAAGGGATGCAAGAGGCCTCGGAAACCACCAGCACCGCGAAGTATTCTCTAGCTTATCGACAAATGGTCCTAAACCGTCTTTACGAGCGCTATCTGAAACTAGAACGACTTCGAGGCCGAGCCATGCAATTCACGACTTCTCCCAAAACCATCTTCTGGGTTGCCTGCGACATCGAGTTGCCGGAGCCTTCTGAGCTGGAGGAGAAGGAACTGGAGGATGAAGTCACCAGAGAAGACTTTCCTTGGCTGAACGAGCTGCCCTATGACTTTTCTTTTGGAATAGAAAGAGATCTTCAGCCGCTGCCAGAAGGCAACAGCGGCTCGGACGGTTGGCCGCGTTGTGAGACAAGAGTGCGTTTGGAACTCGACTTGAACAGGTGCTGGGTAAGCCTGCTGTCACGGAGTTCCCAGTTGGGACAGCCTTTACCGTGGACGGATACATTTCCTGACAAGTTCGAGGCCTTCTTGGATCATCTTGGGAAAGACTGCTGTGTTGGTGTACGAGACCCGTCGCAGGGAGATGCAGTCGGTGGCCCGGACGATCGGCCATATACTGCTGATGGGCGCCGAGATATGGTTACCTACATGCACTTGAGCCAACTTGGCAAGGACGTTGAAATTGCCTCCGAGGCGGTGGACATGATGGCGGCGGCGATACGACGCGTTTTGAGGGCGACTTCTTGCCGTAAGTCTCGCAGAAGTAGATTCGGCCGTCCAAATGCAAGGGCGAGTCTCCTGAAGAGTGCCGGGCTGGGTAGCCTCCTTGTAGAAAGTAGCTCCTCAGGTGATGCCGAGTTCACGTATGACTCGTGGGAGTCCTGGGGCAGTGCAGCCAGGCCGACTCGTAGCGTATTGGTTGGGAAAGACGTGCAGGAGAGCAGCCAAGCGGGCATCAAATGGTGATTTTTGTTTGATTGCGAGGGTTCTACATGAATAAGCGTGTGTTTGGGTGAAGAACAGACTGTATTCTATCATTAGGATGCACGACAAATAGAAATGTGTAAGTATGTAAATATCGCTACTATGCGCGGAGACGAGCAAACGTCACAGGGGAGGTACACACAATCATCCTTAATCTGGCATACGTAATATGAGGAAAATTCCAGTCTCATTCATACCTTTTTGCCTTCAAATTCATGAATCACTACATTACCAGGCATATATTATCAACCGAATTCCCTCTGATAAGTGGGGTGAGGGTGCCAACGCTCTTCAAACATCTGTGCGATCCAGTAAAATGGATGATCCCAGTCAAAGACATTCTGCGTACCCGTATAAGGTATTTCTCCCTCATTGACTGTGTTCGACAAAGGCGCCGGTGGCACTGCGAAAATATCAGTACTTGTTACCCTCTAAACGTGATGTTCGCGGTGGCCCTTACCAACTCCGTTATTGTCCTTATATTTCCTCCAAAAAAAAAGGTGTCGCCTTACCCTTATATCCATCAACGTCTCCATCACCAAGTCATATTGCTCCGATGAGAGCTCCCCCATAAAATGCTTATGTCGTTCCCAAGGGGACTGTGGGTCGGGCCAAGGGTGGCAATTGTAGTAGTGCCAGTGGACGAGGATGTTGTTGCAGCCATCTTGCAACTCTTCTACAAAAGCTGGTATCGAGTATCGGTACTGGCAGTATGGATCTGTGAGACAAGGGCTTCAATCGCACAAGGTTAGTAGAAAGGATAACTCACTTTGCGTCCATAGTGATTTCTTGCATGTCGATATCGATCTTGACTGAGGATGCTCGCCTCATGAAGCAGCATGAACACACAGAGATAGATGGTCCAAAAGAAGGTGGACTGATTGCGGAAAATGAGGGTTTCCAGACCTCGGAGCACTGCTTGACCGTATTTTGTGAGCAGCTTTGTGTGGTTGATGCTGTCGAACTGAGCGATTATCATGCGAGGAATCGAGACACGACCATAGAGTGGATAGCTCGGGTCTTTGGATTCAGGTTTCATGCCGAGAGTGTCTTCACCGCATATGAAAGCTGATCCCGTCGTGTATTCTCAAAGCACACCAACGTAAGCGGAGAGTTTCAAAAGGGTTCGTTTTGGTGAGGTACTTACTGATGGCATGCCAGAGGACGAAGAAATCATAGAGAAGTTTCTTCTCAACATTGACTATTTTACCCGCTGGGGCGGGTATGTCATCCTGCTCAATAGTTAATGCCTGTGCGTCTGGGTTCACATAATCATGGCATGGTAGAGGACATGTGACACTAGTGCTAGAACAGCAAGTAATTTGTGGTGCTGCCAAACCGGAGAAACTTACGGGCAAGCTCAGAAAGTGTTTCACAGCCATGATATAAGTCCTGCTTAGGATATCACTTTCCAAACTCGCATCCTCCAGCATTCTGTGAGGCCTATGTTGTTTGAGAAATGTGGGGATTGCATTTTGGATGATAAAATTTTCGAAGTAAGTCGCAGTTGCCCAAATATCGACCAAACAGTACGGCTCCAGATCTTTCTTCTTACGAATTTCACCTCCTCCTGCGCCTTCTCTTACCGTCCAAAAGCGGGCAACGACATCTTCAGAAGAGGCTTGAAAGCGGACCACTTTAATGTTGATAGGTTCTGAGCAGAGGCCGATGGAAATTTGAATTGTCCGCACATCCGTTTGGATCCGGTCTGCAACGTTCCTCATTTCAGTTCCTTCCCACCGCTTTGTGAGACCAAGGCCCCCCTTGCGATACAAGACTACTTCTGTCAGTTTGCCGCGATAGCAGGAAACGTGATGAAGTGTCTTTTTAGACACTTTGGAAAAGCCTCGACATGGCAAACAGGCGCCGTCTACTTCTGCACTGTCCGCATCACACTAGCATGCCATTGTATTAGTGCGTGTCTTGTTCGTATCTTTTGGAACCGCTTACTCGAATTTTTTGAACCCTACATCGAAGGCATG
Source organism: Conoideocrella luteorostrata (assembly GCA_032433595.1). NCBI lineage: Eukaryota > Fungi > Ascomycota > Sordariomycetes > Hypocreales > Clavicipitaceae > Conoideocrella > Conoideocrella luteorostrata. The sequence goes on from JASWJB010000074.1 coordinate 75,923, forward strand.
CCTTTCTCTTTCTCGTCTCGGCTGTTTCTTTTCGCTTCTGTATTTCCAATGGGCCTCGCCTCTTGACTTGATTTGTCGCGCTTTGTGGCTCGGCGACGTCTTTCTGAGCACCTGCTTCCTTTTCAGAGGGTTCAGACTTTGTTATTGGTGGTTGGGTCGGTTGAGTTGATTGCGTCGATTGCGTCGATTGCGTCGATTGCGGGGTCACCGGTTGCTCCGAAGTCGATGTTCTTGGGTTATTCTGCTGGATGGACTCTGTGTTCGCCGACTGAGACTTTGAGGAACCGGAATTGAGATCTGGTGCAGCTTGCTGTACTGAATAGTATACGAGGCCGGTCCTCTGCGGGTGCTGCGCAAGATTATAAACTTCTCCACCCATCATAGGCTGAAACGCCGACCCCCCGACGGAAGCTGCAATTGTATCGCGATTTGTCGGAACTGATGGGTTCACAGACTGGGAATCGGGTCTGGATTCCAACGTCTGACCGTCGCCTGGTGCCGAAGGTATGTTGTTGTTGGGATGCGGGACACTTTGATACGAGTCGCAACCCCAATAGCTCTGATGAACTGCAGCGTTGGCTTCAATTGGGATAGGTGCAAAGTAGGCCACTCCTGGCGAAGACCCGACGAAATTGTGTTGAACCAGACCGGCAGGATAAGGATGATTTGTAAATCCGTTGGCACGAAGCTGACTAGCCTGGAATGATAAATCTGGATAATGCCCGTTTACCCCAACGGTGGCGAAATCTGCTCGAACCTGATAAAATCCACTTTGTTGCATGAAACTTCCGTTCTCTGCAGTCAGACGGGCATTGGAATCCTGACGGTTTATGTTAGGGAAGAATCTGTCGCCATAAAACAAGGCCGAGTCAGGATGATGGCTGAATACAGTCGGCGGTTGGCTTGGAGGGGTCTGTCTGGAGCCGACACCGGGCGGGGGGCGAAGTTCTTGTACCTCACTGGCCTGATGACTCTGCCATGCAGCACCATGATGACGACGTGAAGTCTCACCATTTCCTGAGCGAGGCGACAAGCTGGCAGTGTGCGAAGATGGAAGCGTCGCTAGCTCGGATTGTGATGTCTCGGCCGTATCCGTGCTGGGGCTGACTGTAGCCTGTGAACCGTCGGGAACTTGTCTGGCGGTGTTCCACGAAGCACGCCTCCGGTTTGCTGAAGGCGGTCCATTATCGGTTCTTTTGCGTTTTGATCCTTGCTTAGTTTGAGAAAATGACCGGTCAGCATAGTTCGTACACCATGTTTCTCCAATAGCTCAAAGGACCGATACAATGTTCGCCCAAAGAGAAAACTTGGTTAAGGGATCAACCCCCGTCAATATCATGCGAGCTGTTTGGGGTACGGTCCGATGATGGTGGGTGGGCATTCGTGCGGAAACCGGCAGGTCGACAAACTCTCCTCTCCCCTAGCAAAGCTCTTCCGTCATCAGAAACAACTTGCAAAGCTCACATGGGTAGTAAAGGAAAGTTGATGCCCAAAGCGTGGTCTTGGCTATCCGCGTATCACAAGAGCTTGGGCCATCAAGGGAGGGGGCTTGCAGCCTTGCTGGACAGGACATGACATATTGCAAGGCAAGACAAGACGGCCATGATGACGGAAAGGGAAATGGGTCAACTGAATTGGTCCACTGACCGCGGGTGCGAAAGGTTGTGCGGGGAGAAAGGGAGGGCAGTACGACGCAGTGCGTAGAGGTTGGTAATTGTTGTCGTAAAAGACATGAAGCAAAAAGTGCGGCACTCACTGTTGTCCTAGACCTTACCGTAGTTGCGTCCATGGCTCTGGAGTTAGGATACATTATTTTACACGTCGCTCAATAGATTGAAGTCAACGCAGATCAGCTGCAAACGTGGCCAACGGGTCTCATCAAGCCCAAACCCAACAACACCGGCCAAGCCAGCCTCTAACTTAGCCTTCGGCCTCTTCAGGCGCGAGGAGATGGGACAGGGCAGAGCAGGGCTGGATTGGACCTGTATCCCATCCGTACGTGTAACGGAATCGTCTCGTGTGGCAAGGTACGGCGTACTGCACCGGTACGCAGTGAACGAGTGATATGTCGTTGCTTTTGCCTCCGTCCCAGACGCGAAGCCAGGGGAAGGGTAGGAAAACCGGAGAAGGGAGTAACTAGGGAGCACAGTACACCAATATGGAGTACAATAGGAAAATAGAATGAATGGAGCCACGGCAGTGGGAAGATGGAAGAACAAGGCCTGTCAGGGTGAAGACTGAGAGGGTCGCGCGATTGATGAACGACTCCAGCAAAACGAGGTGTCACGGCAGCACTAGCGCCAGCCCACGCCTTGCCATTGTGCCCAAGACTGTTTGGCAAAGCTCGCTCCCCTTTCATCCGGCGCACTTTTTACTGCAGCCCGCAATGCTGTTGGTCGGACGGGTGACAAGCGGTGTTGGATGGCCAAGGTCGTCGAGCTGGGGAGGAGGGTGTGAGGCGGTCAGTAAGTGAGGCTGGCAGGGTTGCTTCTGCTGGCGACGCAGGTTAAATGAAAGCGGGGGAAAAAGCCAGCCTGCTTGCTGCCCGCCCACCCACCAAACCACCATAACCGTCAGCCCAATCATCAGCCACCAAGACACGACCAACAAAACCTGCATCACCGGCGACAGCATGGAGGAAGCTTGGCCTTGGCCATTGGTCCAACAAAGCACGAAGGGAGCAAGCCCTTCTCCAGACCGTACCCCGTATTTACCAACCATGCATACTGATACGTGGTACTGTACTCCGTGTACGGAGTAACTACGTAGAACAAGAGTTCGGGACTGTCACTGCAAATACTATTCCGAGGTGCGGTGCTTCATATAGCCCAAATGCTTCGGCTGCTGCCGAAGAGTCTTAACCAACAAGCATATTCGGAGTGCTAGCAACTGGCTACCCCAAACTACTCCCCACTCCTCGACACTCAAGACGAGGAAGTTTTCGGCTTTCACTACGGAGTACGACGTACCATCGCCGCCCAAGAGAGGCGCCCCATTTTCCAGATCCCTGATGCTTCATTTGGCTGGCTCACCAGGCACCACCACCCCTGTCCGGCAGCCTCGAGACCGTCACCACTTCCAGTTACCGCGTGTGCCGGGAAACAGGAATGAAACCAAACACTTACCCGAGCAAAGAGTTGACTACTGCGCCGCGCCGCGCCGCTGGCGAGCCTTCGCCTCCAAGGATCGCGATGAAATTATGCTCCGTAGGACTCCATAAACTATGTTTTTGACCAACCGCCACTTGCTTGTCCGATACCCCATGCAGATCCTGAGCGGCAACTAAATTACATTGTCAACATGTGCTGTGTACCGCAACTTGGCATCTCACCGGTTGACTTTCAAAGGCCTGTCCATGTCTTGACCCCTGTCCGTCACGCAACCGTAGCAAGTCAGCCCCGGCTCGAACACTTTCGGCGTAACATACATGAGTCCTCGAGTGTCAAGGGGAGGCCAATTTATATCACTCACCAAGGCTTACCCAGCCACACTGCAATGGGTCATGTAATTTGTCCCCCACGTGAGGGTGTCCATAGCTTCATCTTTGACTAGATGCAGCGAGATGGGTCGACTTGCATTTTCGTGGCAAAATGAAATAAACCTGTATCTATACCCTCGCACAATGTCGGGGATTTTATTCCGCACGGAGTTCACTCTCTGGATTTGAGAGAAAGAAAACACACACTTTCCTCTTGCTCCCTAGCTCAGAGGTAGCATACAACCACAGGAAGAACAAGAAGTTCAGATTCCCTTTTCTATTCTGCCCTCGCCCCGTAACCGAAGCAGCCCAAAATGAACTATCTCAGACGTGTGATCAATTCTAAGTATCCCTATTTCGGCCGCGGAAAGTAGGTTTCTGCTCTTTGGTCAGGCCTATTTGTTTATTGATTTCCTTTATTTTTATTATAATTTCAAGTGTAAGTCAGCGACGTGAAAAAAAAGCCCCGTGTACAACTACCGGTACCACGCGCCATACGACGCAGACAAGCGCGTGCTATGACACTTCAATTTGCATGTACGGAGCTCAACTGATAGGATCCCCCCCGGAGAACTCAAGATGGTACCATAGATTCAGTTCGGTGTGATAGAGACGCCTATTATGCTCTGACACGTTGAAGACAACATGCATATATCAAAGCCCAAGACGGGATTTCGATCCCGGGCCGCGATGCTAGGCTTGTACGTGGCAGTGACATAATAGATCCTGTACAGGCCCGGAATTGTCGGGCCCTCTTCCTAGCTGTGACTCTTTTGGGATAGCTGCTTTATCTGGCGACAATGTCCAATCCCAATGGTTGGATCAGATTTTGATGATACGCAGCTCCTGGCAAATTGGCTTATGAGGGCAACATGAAGAACGGAATCTCTGGTACTTCGTCATATAGTAATGGTAGCGTCTGATCTATCCACCAATGCAGCCACTCGTCCTATCATCCTATTACCATGAGGAAGCAATCAATCTCCGCAGTTGGGTTCTCCTGTCCTGCCTGACGAGCTTCTTCTCGGGATACTATCTTTCGTGGTTCACGAAGAGTGGAAGTGTGTTTGATGCTACCCAACAGCCGGCACTGTCACTGATATCGACGAGACGGATTGCTTCTTCAGTTATACCGAAGGCAGTGGCATTACCCCAGTTGGCCATGCCGGCCGTGTACGCAATCGAGGTGGTGGTCCATCGGCTGGCTTGTGTTGTTAACTGGACTATGAAATTTCAATCACCGAGGAAGTGTTCGTCATGATGCTGCGGCAGGTTCAAAACGTCACAGTGGAGTCTAATGACTCCTGCTAGCAGTATCTATATCCAGTGCTCTGTCGGGGATATGCTGCCGAAGAAGATTGTTCAGATGGTGTGAAAGGACTTTGGGGAGACTAGAGACGCAATATAAAAGCTCAACAGTCCCCTCCACTTCGCAAATTCCCTTCATAGCCTTCAATATCACACATTTTTTAGTTTTTTACTCCAGACTTCATCGCTTGTATCACGAAGCTTTAAGGCGTCTCTACAAATCTTTTGTGTATCACCTCCATCATTCACAGCAGCATGTCAACTTCTGCGATTATTAAGCATCTACCCACCACTCTGGAGGATAGATACGCAAATATTGACATCACTTTGAATGAAATCCATCATCATGGGTCACATTCGTCCATCAACATAGGCGAACCCATCAAGTGGAAAAGTCCAAAGACACTATCTGGACCAACCATTTGGTCCGGCGCTGATTTCGAACACAATGATTCTTTCACCCTCTACCTCAGTGCTGAAGACATTGAGGAAGTAGAACATGCTCTTCAAGTGTTTAAAAGTAAGTTTCTTCCCATAATATAAAGATGACGATGCAAGAGGTACTAACATGCACCAACTACTTAGCTTTGGAGGTTGATGTTGATGGAATTGCAAAATCAAACTTTGTTCTACCCAGTCTATCCAAGAAACTGGAGGAAATTGTTGAATCCATTCACAACGGACAAGGTTTCTTTGTCATCCGTGGACTAGACATGTCGCGTTATACCGTGGAAGATGGCATCATTTTATACCTTGGCATTGCAACCTACATTGGAGACAAGCGTGGTCTTCAGGATCGAAAGGGAAATGTCCTCGGTAAGCAGAACCGTCTCTCAACCTTCAGGAAAAAGCTCGTTGTTGGCTCATGCTGCCCACAGCACATATTACAAGCTCGAAGGCGTGGGATGTGCCAATGAATCAGCGACATGGCATCCACTCTACAATGGCTCTGGTTAGTTCCACATACACGATTCGACGGACCGGACATTTGATCTATAGTAACAGCCACATCCTAGCCGTTTCATAGTGACATGGGTTGTGATATTCTTGCTCTTCAAGTGCGTCACAGCGCCCTCGACGGAGGCAGTACTTTCCTAAGCTCAGCTTCAACTATCTTCAACCGGCTCAGCGAAGACGAGCCGGAGGTTGTCGAGACCCTCCTTGAACCCAGCTGGCCAGTTCAGTAGTAAGTGATTTGAAAAACAATCCCCAAATTGTACTAAATGAGACAGAGCTAATGAAGCACACTTAATAGCTCTGGTAAAGAAGCCCGTTATTATCTCGCGCCAGCTATGACGGTGCACCAGGGTAGACTGATGGCCAGTATGGACCCCAAGAGATTTGGCCCACATCCCGCGTCTAGCGGAACTACGATCCCTGCTCTTAGCAAGCGTCAGGAATATGCGCTCGACAGAGTTGGGCAAGTTGCACGGGCAACGGACCTCCGCCTTAACCTTAAGCGGGGAGATCTGCTATTTTTCAACAACTGGGCTGTTCTCCACCGCCGAGAGGCATACGACGACCATGGCGAAGCCAGCTCTCGCCATCTAGTCAGGATGTGGCTGCGAAACACCGAGCATGGTTGGTCTGTTCCGCCAAGTATGAAGCTTCCATGGCAGAGTGCCTACGGAGACGGTGCAAAGCATCAGACTCGTGTTTATGCTATGGAGCCGGAGCCAAAGTACTCTGTCCCGAAGTATTCCGCCGGTTCTGCTGCTTTTCTCCTCGAGGACAGTGATGATGACTCGGACAACTGATTCTTACAGACGCTAATACCTGCGTGGAGTTTCGCGGAAAGGGAGGACGCCGCAGCAAGGAACAAAGCAAGGGTTAGATGTGATGATTCGGTGACGGCTCTGCTAAGAATGACTCTTATTACTCCGTAGTGGATTCGGATTTGTTTTTTTTTTTTGTTTTTTTTTGTTCGGTTTTCTCTCTCTGTCGTTACAGACAAAGCGGACCGCTTGGTACTTGGGATGTTGCTCTTTCGCACATGAAGTCTTTCGGACATTCAGAACTAGTCAGTGTCTACAATACTCACCCACTGGCCCTGGGTTATAGAGTAGCCTATGAACACATCCGTTGGCTTAGTCCATTGAGATGCTACAGAGTCGAAAGCAGACCAATCGCAAAAATGATGAACCAGACCCCAAGACAGCCGCGGCGTGGGGCGGGCATTGACACACTTCTCGCCCTTGAATATAGTTGGAACAAGCACCACATGATATCTTGGAAATACAGCGAAGGCTACCGGGACTGTGCTCACCAAATACCCCGCAGTCTTCTGCTATGGTATTCGTGCGTGTTGTCACTATGACGGAGGACCCTAATCATCACTATGGAGTACGTAAGACGGAGCACTACGTAACTCTTCGGGGGGTGTGATAATGTTGAAGTGTTAAGTCTTATTGATGGATAGACAAGCGAGATTAGGTCATACGGATGGGCGTAGGCACATAACCCCGTTGTTAATCGCGCCCATATCATGCGGAGTACGGAGTACTGGTAACCTTTTCTGTCGCAAGGTCGATCTAGTCTCGTTGCAAAAGTGCCGGTGGTACTGGCGAATGATTATTACACTATGAAACCTTTTGCTATTATGCAACAGATGATGTTAACTGCAATGATACGATCGCAAGTATCAAGAACTACCGCTGGATGTGTAAGACACATGCAAACATATGTCCACAGAAGAGCCCCGTACAGCGCGTTCGTAGACCAGGGACGCAGTAGTCGCCGCTCTTAATCTCATTCATTGTCGCATTCCAAGCCGCCATACCCACCAGTTGAAGTGTTAGTTATAGCAGATGCTCGCTGGTAGGGGAACTCCATTAGATGCCCGATAGGTAAGTCAGCCGCAAGCAGAATATATTACGGAGACTACAGCATCAGTGCAGAGACTCCCTGAGTCCACGGTCACAGTGGATTCAAAACGTTTCTTGTGCCCCTATGTCGAATCCAGCTTTATAACTAGACACTAACTTGATTGGCTAGCTACTTGCGGATTATATTGCAGAGGGTACGGAGCAGTTCCTTATTCAACGGGCTTAAACCCCTCATCTGCTGGTCAAACTCAACCATTACTTTTGAAACCTTCAGGCCACAATAGCAGAGTGTGTCTCCCCTATTGGCCGCCACAGGCATCCTCTGAGTCATGCCACTAGACATCGACTGCAACGTAGCCGTTACAACGCGGAAGCGCTATAACAGTGCCTACCAATCCGTCTTGCCGCTCTCCGAGACGCGGCAGCACAGGAGGTGAGAAACGTTGTCAAAATGCGATAGCCGTCGCAACGGAGCTGTCCTGAATGCGCGTCTCGGGCCGAACGATAGGCACGGACTCGATGCGCACATGACCGAGGGAATTCCGTGCTCGTCTATATTCTGTTTCCTAGATTCTGGAGAGGCCGGTTGAACGTATCGCGCACCCTTTTTGGATGATGACTTCAGGTGACCCGTGTAGCATACTAAAACTTAGGAGGCGCGTAGTAGCGATTTGTAACTAACAGGGCTATAATATCTTTCTAGTATCATAAGAAAATTGATGACGAGGTAAGCAATTTTTAATTATATGTTTTAATTGGCCACTATACCTACAGGTACATTCGACCAACGCTTTCGGGAACCTAGGAGATTTTCATACTGCAGGGATCGAGAGCGAAGACGCCATCCTACTACGGAATTCTGACTGGTGCGCTCTGTCTCATTCATCAGGAGGTACGGAGTATTGGTTATGGTGACTATGTCATTACGCGTTCCCATCCAATGACAGGAAGTCAGCTTTTCTTCCGTATCTACTCTCCAGCGTTACGAGGTTAAGGGGGATAACGGCAACCCGCTTTCTGTCGCCAAGGGAAAGACTTATGTTGTCAGGCCTTTTGCCGTGCTCCAAGCTGATACAAATGTCGATCACATCGGAGGGATTTACATTTTCTACTGCTACGGACGTGACCTCAGACTTCCTTGTTTCTGTGACTATACTAAGGAACCTTGCTGAGGTTGCAGTATTTGTTCATAGAGCATATCAGCGTAGCCGTCCGCCAGCCGTGAAGTTGGATGGTACGCCAAGAAACCTGATCTTTAGCCACTCTTCATACTAGTATAGACGGGCCGCCGACGACCCTATGAGGTAAATTAGGAGACGCCGAAGTCAACAGACTACCCTCGGCCTTTCCCCAATAACACCGCGCCACTATCAATCATGGTTATATTTGTTCGCTCGGGCCTCGTTCGGGGTGAGAAAATATTCGGAACAGTCACGGAACTTCCTAAATAGGACACTAGAATGCGACTGACGTATGACAACGGGTAGTTTAGGAAGATTAGACGTGGCAAATCGCATGCATTGCTGAAAGCATTGATGCAGACCTTGACAGCAGCTAGATGAACTTGGCGAAAATATGACATGACAATTTGTTTCCCATCAGTAGCGTACGCCACTCACTCGAGCTATACCACCAATACACTGGGAATGTTAGGCGTTAACAGACTTTAGGCAATATGGTTGGTTAATGTCCTCAGTCTCTTGGGCTGAAGTCCTAGGATGGAGGGTTCGCAATGCAGCTAAGATGCTTGGAAGCACATATGATGCGGGTAAGCATACCCGCCGGGGAGGTCGAGGGATCAAAGGTTGCCTCGTGGAGATTCGGGAGCAACTTCTAAGGCGTCAACAAGTATTCTACAGGCACTTCAAGATTCACACTGTGTTGCAAAGTCACTCGAGAATATGGATGATTTCTCACTCTTATTCACACATATCTATGGCGTCGTTCATGCCACTGATTCTTGGACCTCAAAGCCATGGGTGTCTGGATCCGGAACAAGACCGCGTGGGAGACAAAAATCATGCTCAGCAGAGAACTATCTAGCAGCAGGGTTACGATAAAACAAGGAGCTGCAGCCCGCACTTCCAACGGAGTTTAGCCATTCTTAAGCTGTTAGGCTAAAGGCGCCAAAGGGAAGCTTGTGGGTATAGCCATTCAATCATTAGGCATCCCAAATTTCACTAAGAAATCGAATATTGTCAAACCTAGTCGACTGCCTATTTGTCGTTGTTAAAGCCCAGGGGGTGAAACGGCTTGTATACTATGATGACTCCCTGCTCGCTTCTTGTGAAGTAGCAATCTACAGTTTAGATCCAACAACAGAGCTAGCTTCTCTAAGATCTTCCTTGAGGCTCGTATTTACTCTGGTAAAGGACTAGAGAAGAGCAGCGAGCACCAGATAATTATACGCTAGATAGAAAGAATGCAGACCCTGCAACTGGTTGAAATGCACCTCCTTGGATTTCGATGAACATTTCACTCTCAGAAACCGTCCTAAAGCTTCGTAGGATTTGTTGCAACGACAGCTTCTTGCGTTCCGCACCCGGGCCTTCATCCCGGGGACAATCAGCGTTCAGATTATGCTGGCCGCGACATTCGAATAGAGGAGATTAGCTTGTAGTCCCCTAAGAATCGATGTCATAACTATCATTAACTACAATAGGCGCCCGAGCTGACATATTTGTTCCGGATCAGTCTTTGGCCAGTTGCGACCGCTTGGTGAACCCCGTGGTCCATCGGCCTAGGCTAGCGGGTCGGAGTGCGGCTCTTCACCGCGAGCACCTTGTCCTTGTCGATAGAAAAATGAAGAAACCTATTGCCGAGGGGGAGCCTCAACAATTTTGCATATATAATGCCCCGGTCGGTAGTGATCTCTTCAAAAGCCGACTGTCAAAACCCCAACTGTAGCGTCAATTCTGGAGGAAATCAGCAGTACCAGGAAGCTGCATGAGCGGATGGAGCGCCTCCACTACAGCACCATGCTGCATGATTCAGTGAAAGTTGTACTCCGTACTATTTCGGTCTTCCTAGGCGTTCATACCACTCAGAGAACTCCTAGCTTCCACGCAAATATCAGAGAGATCCTAGCTTCTACGCAAATACTCTCGCAGCTTGCAGCATATCCGCCCCATCTGTGTCAGGCATCTCATACTGGTATTACTCCATTCGTAAATGCACTGTCTAGTCGGTCCGAATTCGTGGGAGACTTATGTGACGACTGATAGCCCTCGGTTCATCAGCACTAATGTTCTTCGCCTCCCTAATCCGACGACGACTTTAGTGAAGCGCACCAGCTGGGTATCGCGGCACAACAAATGGATATTCAAGTCATACTATCTGGCTTCACAATGAGACGGACCTAGCCTTTCAAACAGGGCAACGCTTCGGCATTGTCAATATAGCTATCCAGCCAAAGCCTGTGACATCCTCTCGATTACTCCGTGTGTTGTAGGTCTCTCCGTTTGTGTCATACCCTGCAATGGCTCTCCTACGCCTTCCACAAATCGCAACTAACGGAACAGAGCTTGAAGCACGTGAAACACGCCTAAAGTATTCAGGCCGGGCTCCTTCATCCATCGCCTCTACTTATTCGAGTCTTGCGAATACAGGGTTTGAGAGTTTTGTTGATGGCAGAGCATGCTGTGGTTGCGACTCTGGTGACTCGACCACTGCAGCGTACGGACGGATGAAAAATCCATAAGCGCTGGAGCAAAAAGCTCGATTCTGGAGCGAAGAATTGAAGTATGAAACGACTTTGCTATAGAAAATCATGCGATTCTTGCAACATTTACTAATTCTATTGAAAGAACCACGATTTATCCCAAGTGTCAGGGCAATATCCCCATTTTCGCTGAATAGCCGCATCACTAGTCCTGGGTCGTGAGGGAACTTTCCGGAGAGGCAGAACAGTCACAATTTTGTATGCCAACGATCATTTGCGCTATGGGGCAAGGGGCTCTCCAAAATTCTCACAACTCTGGTGACCGTGATATACTTGAGATAACTTGATAGCCCTGCTCCCCACGCTTTACCTTCCCGAAAGACGATCGGGGAAGCTACTGGTCAATTCTAAGCGCTAGAGGCTAATGTCTGAAGAAAAAATAGAAGTTTAATTAAGCGCCGGGGCTTATCTTGCATGGCACTAGCTACTATTCCGTAGCTATCTTAAGAAAACCCCAATCGAGCTAAGGTTCCAGTAACGGCGCCTTAGTAAATGAACGAGCCTTCACGAAGAACGAAGTAGATTCATATAATGAGAGTTTTGGACAGATAAGAGGTGAGAGGCAATGAACCAATGCAAAATGGAAACCTCGGAGGCTGCCGATAGAACGTAATCACGGTCCGCGAGAACGACCTGGCTGCACGACAGGCAACAAATTTAGGGGGCCACGCAGTTATCTATTGATCTGTTTAGCACCGGTGAGTGGGCGTGGCATTTCCTTTGTCATGAAGGAGTCAATCACAGCATAGAAGTGCGCCACCTGAAGGAGGAAACTTCTCGACATTGGTGTTTCGCTTTTAAACATGTAGACTCTGGAGGCGTCTTAGTGTCGCTAGTCATGCATTTGGTGTACTTGCCCTAGCATAGCCAGGATTGAAGGAGCCAGCAGGTCGGTAGGCAAGAACTTCTGCATGTAGTGGGAACCACTCAATCTGCTATCTTAGATGGAGTCCTTGAGCTCGTCGCCGTGTGGGTGAGGCCACTCGACGCCGCCATCTGCAATGGCATTTCAATAGTACCTTTTGGGGTTCTAGACGAATGAAAGTTTCAGTTCCATGACCGTTTTCCTTGTCATAACCTTCCTTGCTCCCAGCTGTTACCTTCCTGTGCTCCAGTAGCCTCTCACACGCGCATTACGTGGTTCACCAAGACACCGGCTTTCCCCGTAGAACCGCACTCCCTGCCAGATGCACAGCCGCTAGAGACCCATAGAAAGCGGCACAATCAATTTCTCAGTTTGGTTGGTGGTCTATAACAGGCTATTGAATGCGCTGGTCCGACTGCTATACTTAGGACTACGAGTCAGCCTGTCGCAGCTGACGAAGGCACTGATTGCTTGTGCCTTTCAAACTTCTAGTTAGGCTGCCGGGTTTAATGACATGACTAAATTCCATCTGCTGCCTGTTTCGGGCGATTCCTAGGAGTCCTGCTGGCTCTGGCTTGCAGCGGGCTTCCGGTAGACCTACTCTCGCTCGGCCAACAATAGCTCTGGAGATTGATAGTACACTATTTTATGTACCAATTGCTGGGAGGCATTATTTTCCTTCCCATTTCCATTTTGGAGAGTCAAATCAGGAAGCTTCGCCCACAGACGTGATTGGCATGTCTACGTTGCGTAATTCATAGCGCAAAGACGCAGTCAAAACTGCTGGCTTCAGTGATAGCACCCTGAAGTTCGGCACTTCCAAAGAAACAGCTGAGGGCTGTGTACTCCCTTGCCCCATCGATTAAAATTAAAACATAATACCGCCTCTCACAGCTGTTGAGAGAGAGCCTAAGCTTGAGACCAAAGTTCTTGTCGACGAACTGTGGCTATAGGCTCCGCACTTAAAGTGCACTGCAACGCACTCACTTGCACAGTTTGTAGAATGATCACAGAAAAGTTATTCTGCACACAGTCGAGACTGTAATGTGAGTCCTTAAAAAGCGAAACTACAGATGATGAACTTGGAGATAACATACTTACTTTATCTGTAGCCAGAGAAATTGGCCAATGCTCCGCGAGAAATATGCCTTTCTCCAACGGAGGGCTATGTCATCTTGAGAATTCTCACAGGAGGAGGGCATACTTTAGATAACACGGCGTGAAGTGTTCTTTGTTTCAGTATTGGCTGTATTAAGTTATCGGCCATCACACCATCACACGGAATTCCCGCCTTTCTCGTTCTGCAACGAATGATCTGATGAAAGGTTCCATGAACATGATCTACGAGATCTTGTCGCCTTCTTTTTAAGCACTGGTCAGCACAACCACCCGATACAGTGGCATCATCGATCGTCATCTCTCCCACGTCTTTTCAGCGAGTAGCCCAATCCACCCCTGCACCTTGATTTGCATTTTAAGACAAGGCCATGGGGCACATCTTTTCACATCGGGTGCTTGACCCAAAATGTCCTGTGTATTCTGTGTCTCTCACAAATGTCGTTGGCGCTTACGATGCTGAATCTCAATTGTTATCATAAAGTGCAATGTCCATTAAACATGAGATGCCATCTGACGCGAGTAAGAATATAGTGATATCTTTCCTTGGTTGAGCGATACATGGGTTCTCTGAGCCAGGTTAGCCACGACGGCGGTGAAATGATCAGGGATGCGAATTACGGCCTGATGAACCCTGATTATACTTAAGCCCTTGGGGTATTGTCTGGCTTGGCCATGGTGGAATCCATTTTGCCTTCGAGGAAAAACAACCATATGCCTAAGGGGCATGTGACTATGAAGAAGGATATTTCAGCCCCTCCAAGAAGGATTTATGATCAATCAACAAGCCTTTTCGCTTGTTAAGAAACTACCCAGCTCACACAAGGGTATTTCAGCACTCACAAGGTGTTTGCGGCCTCCTTTATGCTATTAGCCAATGCGTTACTCGTAAATAAAGTCTATGACTGATGCCTTCATTTTTTGCTCCGATCCTAATGCGAGGGTACCCTTGATCGCCTTAAGCAAGAATTGTTTACTGCGAATTCTTCAACTTTCTCTCACTGCCTATCTGTTGAACCTATTTGGTCTTCCAGTGATGTTGAGGACCATGGTGACGGCTATAGACAACACGCCGCGATCAACATGATTCGTTCTAGTACGAAGCTCAATGCCGAGGTTATTCTCAACGGAGTTACCAATTACATCGACCAATTTTCGATCCTTCATCAAGGTAAGGAGGATGTTGTTTAACCGTTTGATGTCATCATCTCACTCTGCTCCCATGCATTACATATACGTGGACAAAGCGGCGATTGTTAACAGAAAACCCCGGGCTAGTTTTGGAGTACAGGGTATTTTGGGAGTAGAAAGGGATGGAGAATTGGACTCCTTTAGATGGAGCTGGCAAGGCCACCCACGTGGGAGATATCTGTGAGCTTTGTACCAATGCTTGGACTTATTGACACTTACATTTGTTTGGTTACGTGCCCTAGGATGGGTATTCAGTTGGAGAAAGGCTCTCTATTTGCGCATTATGACGAGAGAATAACGCGATATCTTCCTTCGCTCGGTATGAGGTGTGGAGATAAGTGTCGAGGCTTCAAGAACCTGAGCAAGCTGAAAGTCAATAACGATGATTAAATGAGCCACGAGCGCCATTTTCCATGAAAAGTCTAAGCAAGCCTTTACAAAACCTTCAAACCGGCTCTTGTCGTATTGCTTTTGTGTATTGAGCTGGCTCGAATCAGAGAGAGCGGCGAAGATTCTGAAGATTCTGGTTTCGATGCTCATCTTACAGCAACCAGCTTTTTTAATCTCACTTGACCAAGAGGCACAACTAGACAGATTGACAATCTTTCATGCCTCAAGAGATCGAGTTGTTTCATCTGCATTATTTCCGGGCATGCTACAAGATGTTCGTCCCGATGAAACGTATTTAGCTCTCGGAGGCATTGAAGAGTGTTCCGCGGATGAATATCAGCTAGATGGTGTCACACTGTTGAAACTGATATCAGTTCCAAGGTCCACAATTTCTAATTTGGATGGATTTTATCCAGTATGGTGGATATAATCTCAGGGTTAAGGCAGAGACGACACGTCTCCATCTTGATCTTAACTTACGTCTCAAGACCTCTTTATATCGATAGTTGACAAACACATCAACTTGAAGACCCCCGATCTAGCTCAACAGAAGGGGTGCGAGCTGGGTCTCAAGACCAAGATAACTCCGCCTTGTTTTGGGTGAATCTCGTCTGTGTGGCTCTTCGTGATGCGGATATACTGTATGGCTTTAATATATCACAAAAGTCTCCCGATACAGTGTGCTGGCTGTGCGGTTATTCTATGACCAATATCCAGCGCGTGCTTCAGCGCCAAGAATTCTGCGAGGAGGTTCTTATAGTTGGCAGCCGTTTGCCAGACAGTGCCTGTCTTTGAGCTTTCAACCATAGTGAAGCCAGAGTTAAAGAATGGTATAGCTCCCATGGACACATAGGTAGTATTCAAGAAGTGCTCTACCTTCCTAGAAATACATGACTGAATGGAGAATTCTCATCATGAGTCAGCTGAAGACTGTGTACAGGAGTTACATGCGGCTGGCGTCTGCTCTCTTCGAGGTACACATGAGCATATCTTAGGGCTGACCTGCATCCTTGTTGGATTCCTGCGCGAAATCATTATCTGTGCCTCATATCTGAGCTACTCGGTAAGAAGATTCGTCAAAGACCATGTTTGGTCAATTAGATGTGTGTCCACCCAATGGATGTGACACACCGGGAAAATCCACGGTGGATCAACGTCATTTGCAGCTCTTAAGTCGGCAGCCTCATTTCTGAAGAGATATCTTTTATGTGGCTACATTATCTGGGCTCTCATAGTATTCTGGCTAGAGTAGCAGCCTTTCTTCTCCTCTTAAACTTAATAAGCATTAATGGTGAGTCTCAATAAGTACTTTACGGATCTAAGGCAGGTGCACGTAGCTCGGTCCTATAACCAGCAGTACCTCAGAGAACGTAATCATAACCAGTTGGAGGACATGAAATGAAGACCTTTGCGTTACTAGCAAATGTTTATCGACTTCCTCAGGTACACCAGGCGTAGAGCCATGAGCACACGGACGGCATTGGAGGGAAAGGAAAGGACTGACACCCTCTCAAGAGTCGATCGGTTTCTGAGAGTCTGTCCCTCTGATTAACACGCTGAATTCTAATCCTTCAATTCTTTGTCCTGGGTTTTAGAGCCCTCAATAGTGACCTTGCTTACGTCCCAATCTTTGCCCAAACAGGGGATACTTGGCATATTATTCGGATGATAAGGCTTTTCGGATACGCCATATGACTAGCAATAATCATACCCCAATGTAACTACTCGAGGGAGCTGTAAGTCATGTATGCTACGCGTCTCATTCTGCCTAAACGGTTAATACCTCTCGTCAAGTGTAGCTGATGGAGCAGAGTGTGTGAGTGAGGGTGATTGGTTCGGCCACCGTTGCAGTAGGGATCAAGAATGCTACAAAATGGCATTCTCGTCTCGTCCGACCGTTTTGGTCAACGCAGACACGAATCGCAACCTTTCAGTATCGGCTGATGACACGATGCGAATCCAGGGCTCCCACAGAGGGCAGTGAGCACAATCGCCGGTCAGAACAGACGGGGAGTACAGCCATCTGGTGTTCGACGTTTGACCAGCTGGACATGCGAAGATGCGTCGCTCATGAGGTATGGCGATATAATGACTCGTTTGAGAACTAGGCTGAGGCGGATGCTTCATACTCAAACTTCTCAGGTTAGCTCACTAAGACTCAGAGGTGTAGCAGGCTGATAATTAAGAGTAAGGAACCTTGTCGGAGCAGAAATGGGCATGTGTTGATTTTCCTGTCATCCCCCATGCTGTCGTCACTTTGATTAGTTCGACTTCATGATTACATGTTTCCACCATTGTCTTTTATACTTATGACTTAAAATTGCTAAAACATAACCATACGATTTTCCAATTGCCCACTTATTTATGTACATCTATTTCGCATCGAGTTACGGCACACGAGCAGCAATGGACTTCACACTTGAGACCGCGGAGAACCCCCATTCCCCATCGTCGTAAGAAGATAACGCTGTGTTCTCGTGATGCTAGCAAGCTTGTGCTGTTTTCCATTGAACGCGGCCATCGACTTGAGAGGATCGAGCAGATCA
Source organism: Conoideocrella luteorostrata (assembly GCA_032433595.1). Taxonomy (NCBI): domain Eukaryota; kingdom Fungi; phylum Ascomycota; class Sordariomycetes; order Hypocreales; family Clavicipitaceae; genus Conoideocrella; species Conoideocrella luteorostrata. The sequence goes on from JASWJB010000074.1 coordinate 93,363, forward strand.
AGACCGGGGGGGAAGGGACGCACGCCAACTACCCTATACAAAGTTGCTACTAGCCTCGCAATGTTTACAAAGCCATCGCAATTGGTTACATATATTGGAATATAGAGCTCATTTCTTTCTAAAATTTCCTTCTGATTATTTACTGAATTCTCCTCGTATTGAGTATTGCAACCTTCGGGCACAAATCGGACCGGTCCTTGCCTTTTCGTTTGAGACCGAAGCCTTGCCTACATATGTGCTGGGTGCAGTCATCATTTGGCCCCCAAATAGCCTGTGAACTAATAGACCAAATAAAAGATGACGCTGCACTAGACTCCGTGTTGTAACCATCAAGCCAAGCTACTCGGGGCACCCAGCGCCCAACAGTTCCAGGCACTTTTTGGCTGACTTTGAATGAATAATGACTACATATCCCACCCCTCTCGTAAGCCACCTGCCTTGCCTCGGGCTTACGGTTTTACAACTTACCTGAGGAGTTGAAAAAAAAAAGGAATACAGAGCGCTATGATGATACTATCTTCGCCAAACTCATCATCAGTCTCGCAAGCAGATGAAATAACTTCATTTCTCACCCGAACTCATCAAAAGCCATGTCCACTTGCTCCTCTTTCGTTCCCTTGACCCAGCCAGTAGCATTGTCCGACAGCCTCGTAGGAATGGCCTTTTCGGACCGAACGAAAAGAGGCTGCGGGGGAGGCGTGAGGGGCGAGGAGCAGGCTGACATGGGTGGTGGCCGTCGACATGAGCTGGCTGGGGTCAATACGTAGTCAGCCCAACTCTTGCTTCCTCCCATGCATTGTTCTTCCCCATGCAAACCAGCCTCTTGCTAGCGACGGCCCGCACTATTAAATACTTCTTACTTCTTACTCCGTACTCCGTACAGTCTGCGGATGTTTTCAGATGCCGTTATTATGGGGGGTAGCCATCAACAGGGGTCTTGAATATGATACTCTAAAATTGGCTCTTCTCGTACGGAGTACGCAGTTATATCGCAGGCAAGTGAGGAAGCGCGAGCTTCATCGGCATGGCAGGGATTGGGGATGCTGGCTGCTGCACCTAACGCATACATACACAAGGTAGGGCCAATCCGGGCCTCTGCATAAGCAGTGTGGCTTTGGCACAACACCATGATGGATGATGCTACGTAACACCATGTTGAGTCCTGTCGTCTTCGGCTATCTACTAGCAATAGTTGGCCAGTTGGGCTAGTCATGGCGCAGAGCGTGGAGCATATACTACAATAAGGAACACGAACCCTTGTGCACTTATCCTCCGTCTGTGATGGTGCACATCAGACTTCAACACACAGGACGTGTGGTTGCGATCACTCCCTGACGTCGGCAGTTGGGCAGATCACACTCTCTGGTCTGACAAACAGTTCCAACAGACCAATTCGGCTGAAGAGAATATGTTCAGGGGTAAGTGCTAGCCGAAAAGAGACAACAAAAACAATTCGCATTTGGTGTGATGTTCTACAGAAGGCATCTGAATCTCGGCTGCTCTGGCAATATGTCGCACTCGCCTGTTACGCTAATTGCCTGCAGACTTCCAGCCGGGTAAGTGAGGAGATGTTCTGCGGCTCCTGAGTGAGGGCCGACCAACTGGGAACAGGCAGAATGAACCGTTCGTAGTACGGAGCACAGCTACCACACCCACATACGCACGTAAAGTATGGTGCAGGGTCTCGATTTATCAGTGTCGATCCTAACCGAACAAAGAAGAATGAAGTCGGCTAACAAGGGGAACAGGGTCAGTTGACAGTGGAAGCTTGCCAGAATGCGCAACGAAGCATTTGCCCCATCATGCCTGTCTTTATTGGATGGGATGAGCGAGACATTAGAGAATCTTGGGTTGCTGATGTCAAAAAGATGGATGGATGTCTTGCCCTTTCAAAGGGAGGCTTACCGATGATTCTGTTTATAGCGGTAGTGATTGGCGTGCCCTAGCATCCGCGAACCGCAGTGCCAGCTGGAGACAACGACAATTGCATTCCTGGTCCTCAGCAAATTCCAACCTCGCCGCCGGGCTGTACCAACCCCGACGGACTGAGCTCGAGCAATGCTGATCGTCAAATGCAACAGCCTAGCCAACACGGGAGAACAAATTTCATTTTTGAATGCCAGATGCTCCGCATGCCACAGACCCGATAGGAAGGTGGGCAAACAATGCCATGGAGCAGTGTTGTACAATACCACATCTGTTTTCTCTGTCGCGTGTTGTTTCTTGTTGTGAGCGGGTGAGGTGGGACTTGACCAAAGGCATACATTTCTCTCGGTCCCGCTTTGGACAAAAGCTTCTAGAGCAGACCCACAATCAGCCGATGGCGATGGAGGAGCCCTCGTTTTAGGCTAGGTTAATATCTCACAAATCAAGGTTTAAACCGAGCAGTTCGCAAATATATTGTAAAGGGAACTCCGTAGCTATTGTATGAGGTTACTCACAAGCTGACTAGGGCCACGTACACTGCATCTCATGGACAGCCTTCCAACGAGTCCTACCCGATCACGGAAGCTGAAGTTACAGCATTCTACGGAGTACGTAGCCCCATCGCTGGTAATGTAGTACGGCCAGTTTCAAGCAAACACTTGATGAAATCAGATGCAAAACAAGACCCGAAATCGCCAACGTTTGAGCGAAACACGTATGAAGACGAGGGCTGGTAGCACAAACTGCTACGTGACTTTACAGGCGATGGGAGATGATGACGAACAGAAATTTGACTCGGGACACCCTATCCACACTGCAGCCTGCTCGCATCTCTGGGGCGGACCAAATAGGATGCTAACAACACGTCTGAAATACTCCTGCAATAGGGGAAGGGGGGGGGGGAGAGGGTATAGGGAAGGCAGATGATGGCATGCGCTGGTTTGACATCACAGTCACCTTGATTGAGTTCCTCGTCCAGAGTGGCGGCGACGGATCCAATGACGGCGTATATTCCGAACACAATGTCATTTTGGCGCGTTCTCTACAAGGCTCGAATACATCATCGAAGGTTGTGGCGAAGCACGGACAATAAGTGTTCTGTCGCCGGAATTCAAAGGTTTAGGAGAACATTCGAGGGGTGCGACAAAGCTAAAAAGCCAAGTCAATACTCGTGTGCTCCGTAATACTTGATCGATAGAGGGCGATAGAGGGTGATGGAGGGCAGTATGGGAGTTATGCGAGGTGAAACAGAAAGTGGATAGGGCGTCACTCTCTGTTGGAAGGTCCATGGCGTTGCGGTCTGGCTGGGCGTCTCGGTGTCGCCGGCTGGGATCGTCGATAACATAGCACAGAAAAAGGCACTGTACATACTGTGCAACAACGAATGAGCTCTGGTTGCAGACAGTGCTAACTACATTCCGATACAGTACGCCACTAACAAGCCACGCGAGCAGGCGAGAGGGTCCGCGCAAGCCCACAGGCAAGTCTCGCTTTTTGGCATCCCAAACCACCCAAAAGAGCCAACCAAGCTGCAAACCTGGTGTCTTGTGTCTTGTGTCGCCTCAGGTCCCCACCGCCTGTCTGGGCTCATCGATTAATGCTCGTCAGCCATTCGCTCGCAGCAGCACCACCATCATCATCACGTTGGCCGTGGCACCTTGGATTCAGTCTGCTGCTCGTTCATGCTCATGCGCTCCATCATGTTCCATACACTCCGGGCACCACTCCGGGCCTTCCCTGCCAGTGTGTCAGTCGAAAACTAGCCAGCCCGCTAGATCCTGGACCGCTCGCCAGCCAATGCCATTCAATCGCCGTGGCTCTCCAACTTTTCTCTGAGCCACACACACGCATAGTACGGTGTGCATTTTGGCTGCTCTGAACAAGAGACACACGGACGCACACGCTCACACACACACACACACGCATGTATTGTCCATAGTGTACAAAAGTACTCCATGGTCCATCCTTGTCTGGCTATAATCTAGCTAATTTCTCTTTGGGTTCTAAAAAATGGACCCCGTTGCCCGTTCTGGCATCGTCTTTCTGTCGGAGTTTGTTGAACGCATTCCTGTGGCTCCGCCCTCTTACGCCAACATGAGCCAGCCCCAAGCCATCGGTGCCCCGTCGCCTCCAGTCGATCCAGTCCTGGCCGTCGCTGGCTCCGTTTACTGGGGCTGCTTCGTTTTTGTTCTTGAACCCCGTCCTCCCCACCCTGCCATGCCTGTCCAGAAAAGAAGCACAGCATTCGCCGCTCCTGCTCCGTATTTGTATTCGTGTCGGGAACATCGAGGGCTGTCGCGCAAAGCACACACTCCTTCCTTCTTACCATCTTTTCGTCGGCGACCCGGATTCTATCCACCAAACAAAGCTCACGACTTTCGACGACTCCGACGACTCCGACGACGGCGAACGATTGAAGTTATTCGCATTGCTTGGCTTCTATCTCTTCTTCCCCAGACTTCCCAACACCCCCGACAGTCCCCGCGTATTGCAGGTAGGGCCCGCTTCGAAAGGGCCGAATAATACCTGCAGGTCCTACAGGCACCGACCGACCAACCACCCTGCGTCTGCCGTGTTCGCTCTGCTATTGCTGCTCCCGCTGTCGAATTTGCTACCGCCCCAAGGCCACGCGAGTTTTGTTCCCGCTTGGAGTTGCAGCCATTGCCAATATTTCTCCCCGCAAATCTTATTCCAAGATTCCAAGATCTGGCATTTGGCGTCGTGTCGACGTTCCATTCACCCGTATCGATAAAACCACCTCGTCGCCATTCGCCTCACCGTTGGCATTCCACCGCCCTGCCGTCTTTGCTGTCCGCCTCTTCCTTCGCCTGACGACCACGGTCACGACGAGGAGGCACTGCCTCCTAATTCCGCCGAAAAACGCAAATTGTCCCATTCTCCTCCACGTACGCCATTCACCGTCAAAATGTCCCAGGCAGTCAAGAGGGCCTGCGATGCCTGTCATCGCCGCAAGGTCAAGTGTGACGGCATCAACCCTTGCCGCAACTGTTCTTCAGCCCAGCTGTCGTGCACATACAATGCTATTCCTCAGAAGAAAGGCCCTAAGGGCTCTCGCGCCAAGGTCATCAGCGAGCTGCGAGAGACGCAACGACAGACCAGTTTATCAGCCAAGGTTCAGAGCCGAATGAACGGTCTTGCTTGCCCATCTACAGGCTCAGGTCTTGCTCCTACCCCGGGCCTTCTGACCAGCGAACTCGTCAAGGAGTGCGCTCAATTTTTCTTCGATCACCTATATCCCCAGGCCCCCATTCTGGACCAACGACAAATTGAGCAACAAGTGTTATATATGGAACAAAACCGAGATGCCTACTGTCTTCTGACGTCCCTCTGCGCATTTATCATGCTTCAGCCCGGTATGTCAATGCCGGCCGGCGACCCATACAACCTCGATATGGTCCCTGGCGCCAATATTGTTTCGAGCCAGCTTCTTATGGAGGAGTGTCTTCGGGTTCGCAAGGGCTATGAATACCTCGACTCTATTACCTTGAACTCTCTCGCTACTAACTTTTTCCTCTTTGGCTGCTACTCTGGTCAGGAGATGCACGACAAGGCATGGTACTATTTGCGTGAGGCCACCACTATGATCCACGTTGCTGGTATGAATAAGGAAGAGCACTACAGGCAATTCGACCCTGCCGAGGCCGCCCGACGACGACGTCTCTACTGGCTCTTCTTCTCTGTCGAGCGTGCCTACGCTATCCAGCGTCAACGCCCTATTACCCTCCAGGCCACAATCAACCTTCCAACACTGGTCGGTGACAACACCGATCCCCAGGCTCACCAGCTCAACAGCTTCATTATGCTTGTCAATATGTTCCAACCGTTTGATGATGTATTCACAGCTACTTGGAACAAGACTAGAGGCCAGTTCACTTCTCAGTACATCAGCGGTCTGCAGAAGCAGCTCAATGATACCGTGCAGTCATACGCCTGCCAGGATACAAGCTTCCAGGACCTCCACACCAACCAGCAGTGGTTAAAGAATACAGTCTGGCAATTGACCAGTGGCGTCGTGAATGGGACGAATGACGATTCGATGTCCTTCCAGTATCCCATAAACATGTCTCGAGAACTCCTGGTTAATATGGCATCGCAATTCCCTGTACAGGTTGTCAATCTTCTCGGCACTGGCTTGGTAAGTCCTCCTGAACAGCATCTATAGAAGGCAAGCATCTCTAACTAACCCTTTTGCCAGATTGAAAAACTCTTGGAAATGTCAGCATCCATGACCGAATATCTTGTCATGCAGCCTGCTTCCCGAGACCCCTTCGCCGTGGGTCCTCGTGAGCACCTGAACCAGATTCTTGTTATGGTTGCTGCCGCTCGAAACGGCGATTACCGTTTCCTGCCGTTGCTCATGCACAAGCTCGGCGAAGTTCTTCCCCGCATGACCAACCCCATGCTTCAGGATGCCCCTGAAAACACAGATCTTTCCAACATAGATATTTTCGACGGCTTTGGTACTGCTGGCATGGCCCAACCCCCCAGCCAGATGCACATGGCCATGGATGGCGACTACGATCGCAAGTTTTCAGTTGAAGAGTATGACAAAAAATATGCCATGGAACTGAGTGGCCACACGCCTGAATCGGCTACCCACTCCAACCATTCCAACGGCTCTCCATCAACTGGGCAGCAGGGTTCGTCCGATATGGGCAACTCCTTCGTAAGCTCACCAGGTGTCATGTCACCAGGGATGGAATACCCTCACAATATGAATGGATTTATATCTGAAATGGTGATGAGCCCGATAGGCAATCCGGGACAATCGAACAGCATGTCACAAGGCCAACAAATGAGCCATGATGGCATGTCACAAGGAATGAATGGCATGGCCACGCAAAATATGCGGCCACCAGGAATGAATGCGCTGAATTCTCTAGGTGGAATGAACCAAATGCAGCAACAGAGGCAAACTAGCTTCCACATGCAGGGTCAACCTCATTTGGGAGGGTTACAAAATCTCCAGAGAGCAGCTTCAGACGGTAGCACTTCGATGGTGGGCTTGAATACAATGGGCGCTTACTAGCCTATGGAAGCCTCTTTGCTACACCGTTCCGACTCTGCATCATTCTTGTACGCATATTTTTCTTCGTCACGGCTGGTTCGTTAAAGGAAGAATATACCTGGCCCAACTCAAGTCACTCATTCTACCGGCTTTCTTTTGTTCCACACCATTTCCTTTGTTAGTCTACTCTACCACAAAGATGGCGATAATAACGACTTCTTTGCTATTTTAGCGGCCCAGAGTTAGTCGTATCCTATTACTTCGCACTTGACTTAAAGGAGCCGAGCATTGCCCAAAGAGCGTCTGAATATTCTTAACTAGCATGGCGGGCTTCAAAGATTTTGCATGATACTATAATTGTTTCTCATTATCTATTATTAAGCACCGACTTGATTGTTTTATTGTATCATTTTTTTGTCGCTTGGATCGGGGAATAAGGCTGGAATGCCCAGGAGTTGGATTGATATTTTGGCTTGCAAAAACGGATGAAGGCGTCGATGGGTTTACTTAACAAGTTGTGAGATTGCCTTGAATTTCTTCGATGTAGGGCACGACTTTTTGGCTATTATCATGAATTTATGCCATTGTGGATTGTGCATGACGGATCAGTCCCCATGGACTCTTTATTTTACACTGCAGGGATAGCTAGCCAGCCAGTATAGATAGCAAATTGATTACGCTAGAGCAATTTTTACATCTTGACTTGGAGTGATGTTGTTCATTTGCGTGCTGCTTGTCTGGCCCTGGTCTGGTTATTTAACGCCAAATCATTCAACTAGTTATGGGTATTTTCCAACGCTCCTGATGTCATCATGCTACGACATGGTTCTAACTCCACTTACTGTTACAAAGTTCTAGTCCCATGAGCAGCATATTATTTCCTCCTTCCAGTTACAGCCCCTACGGCCAGGATTTCTATTCGCCCAGCATACAAGCTCATCATATGAGCCACCGGATCTCCCCAAACGACTCCCCTCAACTGCTCCTCTTTACACGTCACTGCCACGACACCGTCGTGTAGTCGCTCCTTCACGGTCTTGTAGTCCGTCACTGGGGCATGCGGGTCGCCCGCCCTGAGCACGACAATCCGTCCTGGATTGCTAAGCATCGCAGGGGGAACTTTCCATTCTAGGCGTGCGTACTTGTCATCCTTCCTTCTCTTGGAATCGTCAGATGGCTTGGGTGGCGAAGGAGGAGGAGGAGGAGCCGTAAGTAGTTCCACAAGACTCTTCACATATGCTTTTTCGGCTCTCACCACCGGATCTCCTTCATTCACGAAGGTCAGGAACACGCTCTTCTTTAATTCCCGCCGATTGGGCTTTTCAAGCGGCAACAAACTAACTGGTGGGGTTCCGAACGTCACGCAATGAATCCTCTTGAAACAGCCCGCTAGGATCGACAGCTCGCTCTCCGAATCGCTGCTCACGCTCAACATGTGGCTATACAGTAGTGAAGCGACGGCGCCGCCCGCCGAATGACCCGTTATCAAGAGCGAATGGCCGGCCCTCGAGGGATCCTCCTCAAGTAGTTGTCGTAGTCGCTCAGCCACTGGCTTTACCATCTTCCGCGCGGTAGAGAGAAACCCAGCGTGGCAGTAATTGCCCGGGTCGTCAAGGAAGTTGGTCGGCGGAGAGGGCGCCATGTTGAGATTGACGGCCCAGTCGGAGAAAGAGGCGGTGCCGCGGATGGCAAAGACGATTGTGGAGGCATGGTCCATGGAGACGGACTTGATGCGCATGGCTTTGGTGCCGGAGCGCCAGGACGAGGAGATGTGGGTGTCGCGCTCGGAGCACGAAGGCGTGTTGTATACGCGGTGGGAGTATTGGGCCGCCAGACAGAGGAGTGGCCAAGTGGGCATGTATCTGTGTGTTGTTAAGTATTTAGGTTCTTTATATTGTGGCGATGAATCGAGCTGACTTACAGTCGGAGGGGGGGTAAGTTCATGGGGAGCTTCGAGTTGGCATAAAGCTCGACCTTGGAGAAGTAGCTGCCCTTTACTACAGATGCAGCCACATGAGTTGATTGAGACAAAGGTATCTTTTTCTGCTTTTGTGAGTCTGAAGATTGCTTCCTGTTGGGTCTAATACGAAGGAGTGCTCGATCTGTTGAGGCAGCCGTGTCGTGCTGATATGGGACCAGGCTATTCTGAGAGACTGGAATGTCTTGACAGAGGAATAGATTCTTTTCATGGCCAGATAGACTCTCCTGGTCAATCAGGGTCATGACATTGTCGAAGCGATTACGGATGTCTTCATAAGTGGCATTTGCGACGGCGGCGGGCTGGCCAGGAACGAAGTCCCGTGCCAGGTCAACCATGGGTTCGGACCATCGGCCGAGTTTGCTCTGCTGCTGCTGCTGCTGCTGCGGTGGCGGAGGACTTTGCGAATAGTATGGACTAGGTATTATCGGTAGGTGTGCTGTTGATGAGGTGAGATATCCCGGAGGAGAAAACACTGGTGGCTGAGGCTTGTACCAGTCATGATGGGATGGATTTGCGGTCGCAGGTCGAGGAGGCTGTTTGGGAGGAGGCGGAGAAGGTGTGTAGTATACGTTGGGAGGAGATGTTATAGAAGCGGGCTTGAGGGTCTGTCGGACCGGCCGTTTGGACGATTTGTGGGAGGTGAACCAGCCCATGGTGGTGGTGGTGGAAGCAGATGGGCGGCATAGAAGCAAGTCTACGACTCTATGGAGCTGGGGTTCGACGGCTATACGAGTGATGCGGGGGCATCCTTGACATATAACCAGGAGGCATGGCAGAAAGAGAAGGGATGTGGTTGAAGCAGGAAAGAGAGGATGAAGCAGAAGGCATTCGCAAGTGTAGACGGAGGGGTTGAGTAGTGAGTGAGTGCTCACATGGCCTCGGGCGTCTCAGCCGCTCTGGACATATATGTATGGAGATGGCGATGGTGGGTGGCCGGCTCTCTCCCGTCTGCCGGCATGTTTGTTCTGCTCCGCGTTCAACCTCGCCACCAGCTATGGACTGGTCGCCTCACTCTTGCAGGCACCGACTTAACTAGCGTTGACCATGCAATGGACGAAATACAATAATAGGGCATTGACTGCGTACAGGGTCTGACTAGCGGATTGGAGTTCGTCCAGTCTTTTGGGGTGGCCGCCCGCACGCCTTGCTGAACTCTGCTCTTGGCAATGTGATTCGCTGCTCATTCGACAGCTAATGGGACGGAACACTGCCCAAGCTCAGGTGCATGAGCCGCCCGGCCCAATGATCGTTCAGAGGGGCCTGGGCTGCTGCCTGGCGCCTTCGACGGGTCTTTAAATAGTAGCACTCGGAGTATTGGCGGGGGAGTCTCTGCGGGCTGGTTGTTTGACCATCAGTGTCGAGAAGGGGAAAAAAGAAGGAAAGAAGGAAAGAATGAAATAGATAAAATGGGACACGAAAGTATCCTCTTAAAGAGTCAGCGTATATGGCTGCTTTTATCAACAGGCTAGGGAAGTTTCGGCCACTTCCGATCCCAGAACATAGGATATTGCTATTTTCGTGATGGAACGGGCTGATATTGCTGTTCGTGCATATGATGGCCCCCACCCGCTGGGGCTATCACCAGTATTGCATGCTTGTATGGTGAGCGTTACTCGCTAACCTTTTGCATAAAAGTTGCCTGTCCTGTGAGCAAAAGTACAGCGGTAGGGAAAACATTAGAAGTAGGCTTACGATTTGCGGCGTTTTTACCAGAATTTAGTAACCATTACTCATTTTTAAAAAATGAGGCGAAACCGTGGCTTGATGCCTACCTAGTATATCCTATACCACGGTGTCAAGGAAGGGGCAGTGCAACTACTACTTGTACATCTGCGCGAATAGGGACGCGTTATGTGTAAAGCATTGCAGGAGGATGGATTATTGGGTTGGGAAGGACGAGCAAGTCTTGAAGAGCCAAGAACAGGTATAGTACACATACAATGGCGAATGGGGACCCCTGGGACTATGTTGTCAGTAACTAAGTCGCATATGTTCCTATATCCTGAAACGGTACTCCGTACAATCCAATGCTTTCATTTTCCATCCAAGCGTGACTCTACGCATGACTACATCTCGAACCTGCTTAGTCGGTCCGGATGGCATCCAGCTCAGCATATATCTCGCTCTTGACATGCTCATCCGCCCAACACATATCAACGGAATTTCTCGCCAACTGCAGCATTTCCGCCTTTGACAAGCCTCCGTAATGATACGCCTTCTCCTGGTTCCCGTCGATCCACACATCATGCATATACACCGGATCGTCGCTGTTAATGCAGAACTTGACCCCCCGATCCAGCAGCTGCCGCAATTTAGGGAAAAGCACCTCGGTCGCCGTACGTCTATGATACGCATGAGGGCAGAGCGTCAGACCAACACCCCGAGCATTGAGCCCCTGGATGAGCTCGTCGCGATCCAAAACATCCAGGCCGTGGTCGATCCGCTCAATGCCCACCTCAAAGATGGCCTGCCGGATATGTTCGTGCGTGTCCTTCTGTCCAAAGTCGCAGTGCGTGGTGATGTGTAGACCATGGGCCTTTGCCCGCTCAAACGCAGCTTTAAATAGAATGGGAGGTCTCTCGTAGGCATTGCTCGCGAGGCCCACGGCATGAAACAGCCCGTGACCACCACTGCGCGCAGCCCACGGCAAGGCAGTCTGGTAAGCAGCCTCGCCGTCCTCGACGGGCTCGTCCCGCAAGAAGCAAAAGATCCAATTCGACCTCACACCGTGCTGCTCGGCGCCATCCCTCTGCGCCCTGAGATACCCGTTCAGGACGTGCTCCGCGGCAACACCCCTCCTCGTGTGGGCCTGAATGTCGAAAAAGGGCTCGACGTAGCGCACATTCATCTCTTTGCACCGCTTCAAATAGTCCATGGCTAGATCGTAAAAGTCTTGCTCTTGGAGAAGCACCTCACATCCAGCAAAGTACGCCTCCAGGAACGTCGGCACATCTTTGCGGCCGCCTAGTTCCGGGCGATGGTTGTAGGTGACGTTGTAGGAGTTCAGGAGCTCCTCATATGTATTGTAGAATTGGTCTTTGAATTTCAAGGGCACGCTGTTGCGTTGAGCGAGTTTCCAGCGCAGCGACGGCTGGAGAGTGCCTTCGATGTGGATGTGAAGTTCCACCTTGGGGAGGGATGCGATGAACGGGGAGATTGGGAGGTTGTCCATGGCGGTTGTGGGGGGGAATAAAGAGAAAATTGTAACTCTTTGTTGTTGCTTGTATAACCGTAAGACAAAAGCAAGGTCAAGATGTAGTCCCAGGAATGGGCGTTGGGAAAGCTGGCAAGCTTATCGTGGACGATCATGTAGTTGTGGTTTGCCGAGCGGCGAGCTCCGGTCCCGACTATGAGCCCGGATGTCAGTTTTGCGCCGGCAAATGGAGAGACAGATGTAAAACAATGAGTACGGAGTAGTTAGTTTACTTTCCAGGTACGCTTACTGAGATAGCCAATAGTCTCGGCTCTAAGAGGTGGAAATAAATGGCCGTTATCTACAAGGTCAACGACGAACAGAAGCCTTTGAACGCCTCCAACTAACCCCCAAGCGGGGGACAGTTTAACTGGGCCATCGAGGTGGCATTAGCTCCGCAAGAGATTATGCCTTAGCGACCAAAAACACAATAAAATTAAACCAAAAAATTACAGTAACTATTATATAGCTTAGTTAGCTATTTAGCTAATAAATTTTATTAATAACCAGCTTTAATTGCATCCGTGGTGGGCGTTCGAATTAAAAGGGTCAATTGGACAATGTGGACGAAACGGCTCAGTCAAGCTGTCCCCCGCATGGCCCCCCTCCCCCCATTGTACAGTGTGCGCCCCCACTGCGCCAACGTTCAATCCTTGTGTTGTTCAGACAGCCGGCCGCCGTGCTCTGCCACCTAGTTAGTTACTACTCACCGCGGATTGATTTCGGGTCGGATCCGTCCGCCAAAACACCTCCGCCTTATCAATTTTATGCGCGGCGAAGGCTCCGTATCTCTGATAATGCCCATGCTCTAGCGGCCCGTCTCCACGCGACTGCGGATACTGTCACCGAATCCCCCACACGCTACGAAATATAGCTGTAATCTTTCCAAGCCCCGCGCAACTCGTACGTCCTAACTTGGGGGGTTCGCACGACGTTCTGTGCCGACGTCGGTTCGGTCGCTGCTTCGTTGTCTGTCATATAGATGGCCCTCCCCACCGACCCTGACACTGCCGTGGCTGGACCGTCAGAACTTGACCCTCTACTTGGGCATCGCAACATGGCTACAGAACTTTCAGAGGCGCCGTCTCATATGGAGACGGGGCCTGATGCGGGCGTGGCCCGCCGGGTCTTGAAGAAGATTGATCGCGCTATCATTCCTCTGCTCTTCTTCACGTACATGCTCAACTTTATGGACAAGATTATTTTGTCCAGCGCGGCTGTGTTTGGTCTACGAGATGATAACGTAAGTCCTGATCGCGCTTTCACATGCAGAAAATTAGCTTCACGTCTGGTGTTTAGTTTCTTGCTAACACGAAGTCTAACTTTAGCACCTCCGGGGCCAGGAATATAGCTGGGTATCCAGCATCTTCTACTTCGGCTACCTCTTCTGGGAATATCCTACAACCATCCTGATTGCCCGTCTCCCAACCGGGAAATACCTAACTGGAAATACCCTCTTTTGGGGCGCGGTGGTGGCCTTGACAGCAGCATGCAGGAATTTCGGTGGCCTAATGGCAGTTCGCTTCCTCCTTGGTATGGCTGAGGCGACCATCACGCCTGGCTTCATGTTCCTGACATCGACATGGTATACTCGCGATGAAATGCCCACTCGTGTAGGCATCTGGTTTGCTGGTAACTCTGTCGGTGGGCTGGTGTCGAGTTTGATGGCCTTCGGCGTCGGCCACATTGATGATGATGTGCATCCGTGGCGGTGGATGTATATTATCCTTGGTGTGACCACGTTTCTTTGGGCCATCCCCATGTTCTTCCTTCTACCTGACAGCATTTCCGAAGCCAAGTTCCTGAATGAAGAGGAGCGAAGGATTGCCAAGAACCGCGTTGCGATTGCCGGGACGGGCTCTACCGAAAACTCCTCCTGGAAGCGGGATCAAGTGATTGAATGCCTCGTGGATCCCAAGTCGTGGTTGATCTTCCTCATAACCCTGCTAACCCAGATCCCCAACGGAGGCACGCAGGGCTTTTCCAACATCATCGTCCAGTCCTTCCATTTCACCAACCTTCAATCTACGCTCATCAACATCCCCTACTCTCTCATCACTGGCGGCGTCATTGCGGGCGTCGGTCGTCTTGCCGGCCGCTTCCGCACTCTCAACTGTCTCCTCATCATTGCCGTGGTGATGCCATGCGTTGTAGGCGCTGCCATCATCTACTGCCGATCTAGTGTATCGCACGGAGTCCAGCTCTTCGCCTATTTCTTGCTCTCGACCGGCCCTGCCGCCATGCCGCTTGCCATGTCTCTCGTCCAGTCCAACTTTCGCGGCGTCACCAAGAAGATGACCATCACGGCTATGCAGTTCATCGCCTATTGCACTGGAAACATCGCCGGACCGCAGCTCTTCCGCCAGACGGAGGCTCCCACGTATGCGTCTGCTTTCCAGGCCATTATGATCTGCTACGCTTTAGCGATTGCGCTAGCTATTGTGCTTAGATTCTATCTCCAGTGGGTGAATGCAAAGAGGACGAGGGAGGAAGGATTTGAGGGAAGTGCGGGCGCTGCCGGGGCGGTGGCGGACGGGAAGATGCCCACGCAACTTACGGGCAGAGAGGTTGCTGAGGCGGCGGCGGAGGTTCAGTTGCGGCCGGAGGATTATGAGGATGTGACGGATTGGAAGACGGTGGGATTTCGGTATCGTTTGTGATTTTGTTACCAGGTTCAAGAGATTTGTTCACTATATGATGAAGATATGAAAATGCGTCGCTTTGCAATTCGTGTTTTGCAGTCGGTGCTTCGGTCCTCACCAGCTCTATGGCTTCAGTTATGTTCATCTCGCTCATAATGATGATACTAGATGGTTGCTTCTGTGGTTGACGTATCTTGTTTCCAGGGTACAATTTCATGAGAAAAGCTAAAGCAACAGATGCTGCAGATGCAGCAGCATAGTCGGCAAAGATCTTGTTCTTGTGGGTGTCGGCGTAATCGACAACTCCTTTGATGACAATACAGTCCGTTGCCCGGTAGACCCCGCCTCCTTCCATATCTATTCCGAGAACATTGCGATCCTTGAGTTGTGTGACAAACTCAGGACTTGCCCTCATCACGATATCGGCAGATGCCATAGTTCCAACATGTATGTTGGGTTTCGGTGGTTGTTCGGTAGCAGCCCGAACGCGCTCAATCTTGTCGTATATACATCCGAGGCGGTCACATGGAGTCCTTTTTGCTTCATCGCAACTGCTCCCGTGTTGGCAGTCGCATTTGCAGCTGCGTGGCGAAGAGCGATGCTGATGCACGTAGTCGGCCCTGAACAACTTATCCATCTCGCACCCGGGATATTTGAACTTAGCGCCTTTCTGGCCTTTCTGAAGATTCTTCAGAAGACCAAAGCTGCAGTGTATTGTCTGCTGCCGAAATTGCGCAGTTTGCAAAACTTTCCCTAGTTGTTTCACCCGCTGGCAAGAGTCTCCGGCTGAGTAGTTTCGCAGATCAAGGTCGACGCCGCCGTTGTGTAATCTGCTGCCCCTGGCATTATGGAGATAACGCCAAACTTCGGTGCCGACAATTACATCACCGAGATAAATAGGTTCATTATCCCCATTTCGAGACATAGCTCCACAAATGCCCACCAGGAGGGTGAGCTCAATCTTTGTAAAGTGCTGGCGTAATCGCTGGATGCATATACCTGCATCCAACTCTCCAGCATCTCCTGGCATCATAAGAACAGTATTATGTCCTGCGAACTGTCCAACAGCGTAAATATTACTGTCCTCTGGGGGCTCGCGGTATGTGCAAAATGGGGTTTTCGAACAAATCCAATACAGGCTCGGATTCATGCTTTAGAGCATAGATGATTGCAATTGTGTATTGATCTGGACAAGTGGTCATACAAAACGTCCTGGCAGTCGACTGCGAAGTGCTAGTTTGCATTTCTAAACTTTTTAATCGTACCTATACCTCTATAACCTAGGCTGATGCCGAGAGTTGCAGAGATCTCAGCTGATATAAAGCCTTCAGTGACGCTTGAAGCTTCGTCTCGTCTTAGGACGTTACTAGTTTCATGGCTGGAAGAATCGGGGCTGCCCCTCTTCGCAAAGCAAGGAGCATCACCGTCAGAAAACGACTTGGCCAGCCATCCAAGTGGCGACACCACTTTATCGTAGAAGACTTCTTGTCTCTCGGACACAGCCAGGGGATCCCCAGGATTTTATGAGCTTGACGACAAGTTCCTGCTATTCAAACACTCACCAATAGCTAGGTCAAGCATATGCTTGCCCTTGTAGTACTCCCAAGATTGTTCTTTTAGCTCATGGAACATTGTTGACGCCGTAGAGTAGTCCTTGTTCATTAAGTAGACAAAGCCCCATTCCTGAGATGTGACCTGTGATGTGTGCATCGGCCGCCCAAAACTGATCTCAAGTAACAAGATTGCCAAAGCAAATATTCTAGGACACTTGTGTATGAGGCTGGATGTTGAATACTCCTCCAGCTCAAACTCCGCCAGATCAAAAGGATAATAGATGTAAGCTCTGCAGGGCAGCTCCGCAGTCAAACTGTGTATGTTTGACATGAACCAGATATTGTGACTTGACCATTTGGCCAACATCATTCTTATGTCGTAAAACTCACAGAACGCTTGTGCAATGGCGTGAGATAATGCGACCTTTCCCGGGACCTTGAGCTCGTATTCATGGAGAACTCTCTGTAAGGATATACCTTGACCGTGTATCGCTTCGTGGTGCATTTCGTAGACGTTATCGTGCTTCAATAATCCATGGTTTCCTACCTCTGGAAGAATCCTGGCGTGGTTCTCCTCACGAAGTATTTCGCAGAAGCTGGATACCACCACTATCCTCGTCCTCGTAAGTGGAGATAGGGATTCTTGGGCCAATTCAAACTTTGTTTGTGAACGAAAACCCATCTCTTGCCAATATTGCATTGAATGCGAGGAACTAAATACATCGAGGACTGACATCTCCACTTCGTCGAGGCCTGCCTAGATACAACCTGGTTGGGTGAAACCGAGTAGCATGTTCTTTGGCTGCTGTAATTTCATCGCAAGAACTGCAGGCAGAACAACTCCAGATTGCTGTGAGAAGATTTTCAGTTATCGTCGGCGATATGCGGTCGTCGTCCACCTGGATGACAGTTTCGTCAGGGTTGTCGTTGAGCCCGACGACGATGGACTCGAGCGCTGTGATAATAGATTGCATCAAATAAGGCGCTTCGGCTAGAGCTTTCCCAACCGCTGATTTTAATTTGTGTCGGGGAATAGCCCTGACGCCGTATACGGTTCTAATTAGGTCTTCAGCCGTCTTCGATTGCTTTGAAGGTGTCGACCACTAGGCGATTTTGACTTTAGCATCGAGATTTATATCAGATTGACAAAAAATCACAGTGAAAATCTCTACCAAATATGAGAGGAGGTCTATCAGCAGTTGCGGTTTGTTTTTGATGCCACTGCCATGTTAGAATCGAGACATTTCCATACCGCAAGGAGCTTCCTGAGAGCGGGACTCCTCGTTTGCGAATACGGCCGTTTTCTTCATCCAATTCTGCAATAAGATTGCTTAGAAATGTGGTAGACCAGATCAAGCACTTGGTAACATTATTGTCCTTGTAGCAAGGCTATCTGACATCGATACTAACCGCTCGGTCCGTGCCGTAGGAGTAGAGTTAACGGATGTTGCTGAGTTCTTGTGCTGCCTGAATCTCGCCAAAAAGTTATTGTCAAAAGGAAAGTTAGGTGCGACCATGGCTTCCTAGCGACAATGCCGAAAATTTGGATGAGTTTCAACGAGTGTCCATGAGTATGTTCTGAGACCTCGGCCCCCCCCGCAAATGAGGCGATCATCGGCGGGAGTGGCCAAGCGGGCGAAGTGCTCAATGTGTCCAGGAACAATCATTGAGTATGCCTTTTACCCCACTTTCGGATGCCCAATATTCGAAACGAGCAGCCCAAGCCACTGGATGGTGCGTAGGGAGGAGGACATTGAGGACTTAAATCCTCTAACAGATACCTACTAGGTATAAAATATCGATCCTACTCCGCCGAACTGTTGTAACGACTGGCCGCGATGAATTCTAACAAGGAGCCCATTGCCGAGCTGGCTGCCTCAATCCGCAATGAGTTTCGCCTCTGTCTGGACCGAGATGCTCTCATGCGTGAGAAGTGGGCAGAAGTTAGAATGTCCGACTTCAATCTCTGAGTTGCTGGGATCGGGGCCACAGTTGGAAAGAAAGCATCGCTTGATGCCAGACTTCAGGCATTACCCGATGAACTATTGACGCTTGGACCCTTAATATCCTCGCCCAGGAAGTCGTTAGCAGATTGCTGAAGTTTCCAAGGCACCGACCTTGACGAATCTATGGAAGTTGTCGACTTGATTATCGAGAGTCTGGCCATGCTTGCTACCATTATCAGACATACAGGAAAACCATCGCATCTCAGGAGGGCAGACAAGTTATTCGATACTCAGAGGCAGACACGACTACGGCGGCATCTCGAGTGCCTGGTGCTCCTTCGGCCAACAGAGAATGCCCTGTTCCAACCAGTTGTCACTGCGGACTGGAAGGATGTGATTCCGAAGCTGCCCGTTGGCATGAATAAGCTGACAGAACTCCAAACCCGGCTAATCAACACCAATCTCAGACGAAGATTTTGATTTCTCTACGCTCAAAAACATTCAGAGAACCTTGTGGGGTCTTATGTCTCGGCGGCGGTGCAAGATAGCCCGACACCTTCCCCTCCGGACGGGCCACCTTCACAACAACCAATTCAACAACAAGGTCCCATAAACAATGAAGACAAGGCTACCAGGACCAACTTATCGACCTTGGAATCGACCGTGGAGAGTATGCCATCCTCCCGAGAGGAAAAGAATCCCGTGGCGAGAGCAGTCATGCGGACAAGAATTACTGCAATCACCGCGGCAACCCAATATCCGAGCCTCAGAACCCTTAGTGACGAGGTTCTAAAGAGTTGTAAGATTCTCAACTGTCCTTGTTGCTGCCAGCCCCAGCCAGCAGCCCCCGCTCAGGACTCTGAGAGGTGGAAGTATGCACTTTCCGTTATGCTCTACCGCACATGACCATCGCTTATAGCTCATGTAGGAAGCATCTTGCCGAAGACATTCATCCATACACATGCATCGTCGATGCGTGCTCGGCTCCGCATATCTTTTACATTACGCGACAGGAGTGGGAGAATCATGTGAAAGCAGACTATCGCCCCAACAGATGGAGGTCCCCCATATGCAACCATACGAGTACAATACTTCTTGAACGGGAGAAGTTGGAACAAAATGCGTTGAATCAGCACTTCATAAGGGCCACTTGACGACCCTGAATTGATCGATCATGTCCTGCGGCACACCCACGACTTCGCATTACGTGCTCTCCCGTGGCCTAAACACAAGGCCCATGTCCGAAACCTACCAGGCGACTATAACTTGACAACCCCAGTAGTGAAGGGTATTTGTTGTGGTTGGACAGTATTAACACTTTGGACTACATTACAAAGCCACATCTTGTACGACTGGATCTGAGGCCCTGCGATTTGGCTACTGAGGATACGCATGAGGAAGACAGAGGCCTCGACTACTTTGAAAACAACAACTATTTCGCTGAGGTTTCTAGTGAGCATTACCTTATATCTTTGTCACAGCGCTCTAGGAGCAGGACCACTGTCTCCAGCTGTTTCGCGTCGCAAATGGCACCAACGATATTAAGTACGAGCTGTATAAAGACCAAGTTGCAGAAAGGGTTGAGGGTACATTCCTGTGGTGTCTCGAACACCGTAAGTTCCAAGAGGGATTAAAACAGGACTCCGGCCTCCTGCTAGTCGCAGCAGATCCTAGTCGCGGAAAGTCCGTATTAGCCAAGTACTTGATCGATCACATCTTGCCTCAATATGCAACTATCTGCTACTTCTTCTTCAAAGGCTGCTACCAGAGCAATATCTGGCAAGCACTTTGCGCTCTACTTCACCAGCTGTTCTCTCAAAAGCCCTCTCTAATGAAACACCTGTCGGAAAGATAGCGAATACTTCACTCATACAATAAAATCGCTCTGGGGGATTCTAGAAAACGCTATAAGAGACCCCGAGTCAGGGCCTGTGATCTTAGTACTTGACGCCCTAGATCAATGTGCCGAACCAGATCATATAAACCTAA
This sequence comes from Conoideocrella luteorostrata, assembly GCA_032433595.1. Lineage (NCBI taxonomy): Eukaryota > Fungi > Ascomycota > Sordariomycetes > Hypocreales > Clavicipitaceae > Conoideocrella > Conoideocrella luteorostrata. Next base: position 113,622 of record JASWJB010000074.1, read on the forward strand.
TGGATAACATGCTGAATCAACTCGACAGCAACGAGCTGGGTTATGGCAAGTGGAAGTATTTGTAACATGCCGGTCGTCTAAGCTGAGTACGTCCAAACACCGCGGCCTGATGTATTTTCCCCATCATGTCCGTACTCTAGGTGTGGTGGAACTACCAGCTTTTAGCAAGGGAGTGAACCTTGTTATTAAGGATCGAGTGAATTCGATATCAAGGGCAAAGAAAATCTCGGCTGCTGTCAGAAGCTATCTGGAGATAAGGCTACAGGCTATGCACCGCACTTATCTCTGGGTAGACCTTATGTTTAACTATCTAGGGCAAGAAAGTTTTAAAACAACACAAGAGGAAATCGAGTCCACAATTGCAACACTGCCAAGGAGTACCAATGAAGCATATGAGAATATCCTTAATAAGTCTCAGGATAAGAATGGTCTAACAGTTCGGAAAACGTTAAGTGTTCTCTTATCAGCAAGTCGACCGCTGACACTTATGGAAAGAATGTTGCTATGAACATAAATAACTCAACAGGCCTTTGATGACCTTTAACTAGAGAACGAAGAAGCTTTTCGCAGACTTCTCAGATCCTGGTGTGAGATGCTCATCTCAATCTATGATGACAGTGTTTATTTCTCGCACTCGACTGCTCGTGGGTTTCTGCTTGCCGATTTGCCGTTCACCACGACTACCCCATCGAAACTACAATGGCACCATTCCATCACTACCTGCCAAGCACTCTCGGTTCTTGCGGAAGTCTGCGTGCGTTATCTGGACTTGTTCAATTCCAACATAAGTCTTTCAGGGGACGCGCACGTGGAGACTAGATCCTTTAGCAAGAATAAGGCATTCCTAGATTAATCAGCTAAATTTTGGGGTGCTCACTTCCGCGCGGCCGATATTAATGACGCTGCCAGAGTGGCTCTGGCTTTGCGAATTTCCGATCCCGATTCAAGGAGCTTCTCAGTATGGTCTAGAACATATTGGAACACTACGGGCATGACAGCTACACAGATATTTACGGATCTTATGGTAGCGTCGTATTTTGGTCATTTTGCTGTTGCTCATAGACTGCTCCACGGGGGCGCCGACGTCGAGGCCCATGACGGGCAATATGGTCGTACGCCGCTATCGTGAGCCGCTGAGAAGGGTCACGAGACTATCGTGCAGCTTTTGCTTCAGCAAGGCGCTGATATAGAGGCGAAGGATAGCCAGGGTCGAACGCCGCTGTTATGGGCAGCTAAGAAGGGGCACGTAATTACTATGCTGCTGGTATTTGAGCAAGGCGCTGATATCGAGGCGAAGGATAGCCAGGGTCGAACGCCGCTGTTGTGTGCCGCTGAGAAGGGTCACAAGACGATCGTGCACCAGCTGCTTGAGCAAGGCGCTGATATGGAGGTGAAGGATAGCGACGGTCGAACGCTGCTGTTATAGGCTGCTGAGATGGGGTACGAGGCCGTTGTTGAGATGCTTCAAAAAACATCTCAAGAATTACTTCTGAATTAACATGTGCAGCTTGTGGCAATTTCAGTTGATAAATGTGCCACGGCGATCCTAATTAAATTTAAGTAACGCAATATACGTCTATGGCGACGCAAGCAGACCTGGCGTCGCATAAGGCTAGAGAGCTCATCATTTCTTGACCGTAACAATTGACTTTTACTCATTCCCACTATCTGTTGGATTCAATTTGGCTGAGCCGGACTAGATTGCACAAAGGCTTGTATTTTAATATATATCCGCGCAGTACTAACAATTGAGTTTGACAAGTATTCATGATACCTTAAGTGCTCGATATAACAGTCTAAGCAAACAATTTGATAACTAACCAGGCGATTATGATGAATAAGTTAGGAAGGGAAGGGAAGAGGAGGAGGAAAAAAAAGACTGTGTGTTTGAGAGCTTGAGATGAGGTCTGTGATAAGATGCGTGTCAGCAGGCCCTCGGTTAGAAAATCGGGACGTAGGAATTCGATCCCGAACGTTCGACAAACAATTTGCATTTTGCCCCTCTTCAAATATCCTTTCGGAGTTATAGCGCCAACTTGGCCTGTCTGGAACAGTTCCAAAACACCTCATGATGGTACCTGTTGTGGGAACCGGTCTTGAGCATTTTCGCTAACGAACGATGCAATATCCTCTCTCCAGAGTTTTATCATAGACAAAATGTACATGTGCGATCTGTAATTAACCGGGCTAAGCAATCTAGGCTTTCATGACAAATAAACTAATACGTATAGACACTAAGTTATCAGAGACAATAAAAATAAGAGGTTTCAAGTATAGTATGAGGCAATCGTCACTGACAGACCTGGCTACTTGCCTCCAATAATAGTCAGCTACAGCTGTGGCCGTACGTTTTCTTCGGCACTCCTAATGAACCGAGTTACATCATGGCCATGTTATAGAGCGCCAGTCTGAGTGTTGCAATTGCCCTCGCCGCTTGGGTATGTGCTTCTGGCTTAAGCGGGAGAATGCGACGATCCGACGGTCCGAAGACGAGACTACAGTATTTTATGCTTAATTGTTTGGTCTCTGGTAGATAGGAAGGCACAATAGCATTGATATTCTTGACAAAGAATAGAAAAGGAGGATGTTTTCTGACAAGCGTCACGGCGTTGGTACGAAGGAGCCAACTGCTCAATGCTTTTCTCACTGTAAATGATCAAAATATCTCAGATAGGAAAAGCGCTTGACATGGAAGTCGAAGGGAAAAAAGCGCGTTTACATGAAGAAAAATATTGATAGCGATGGATCCTTTTTTAATCGACAGTTTCCAATCTTGGTGTCGATTCAAGAACTAAATTACACCCAAGGACGCGAGTGTCTCGTGCATTTTAGCCCATAATGCAGCGGGCAGACTTAAAGTGACCTAATATCCTCCCAGCGGTGTTCCGAATACAGAAAATTGTTTCTAGAGACAACGTTTCACTTCTGAAGTCTTGCATATGGAGGCATTCCAGCTTGCCTAGCGTGCCGTTGTCGACGTCCACAGGGTTTTTCGGCAGTTCAACTCGTCGACGACAAATGCCTGCTGCCCAAAGTCCAGCTTGTCACGAAAAATTGAGCCTTGTTCATGTCGGAAATGATAATGACCAAATATCGCATATCTCCGAAAAAATGCTGGGAGACCATTTTCTGCTATGGACACTTGTTCCGGTTGGTGTTGTGCACCTTTATGGCCTTGAATGTCTGCAGCTTTAGACTGCGCCTGATGGCTCTGGCAGTATTCGTTATCCAGTCCGTTGTGCTTCTCATGACTTGAGCGGCATAATCGTGGGGATAAGTAGCTGAGCGTTGGTGACATTGATGTCGTTGGCGCTCAGAAAGACAAAGGGCATGCGACCTCGGATGATGACAGGGTTTAGGATGATGGCACTCCCAGTGGATGATGCTGGGAGCTGCTGGACCGTGGGATTGGAGATGAACACATCTACGACATCGCTGCTGCTGACATACCGTAACGAGTCCTTTTGCCCACTCGGGTCATGCTGATCGTCCGCTAGGGACGATATGACGCGGGCTTTCATGGCTTGCACGATCTCGTCTGGAAAGTATACGACTTGTTTCTCCATCTTCGGCTACTGGATATATCCAAATGATGTAACAGCCCCCAAACAATGACCTTTCACCTAGTCATGTGTTTGGAATCAAAGCCCACCGAGTTCATGGAGGTCCTCAATGCCTCTTATCAACATGAGCGGCACATCTTCATGGTAGCCAGTCAGATTAAGGCTCCATGCTCACGTCGGATAGCCCAGTCTCACCCCATCCAATGAAACATGTGGTCGTGCCAACAACACGAGTGTTGCATCCGTGAATGATACAACATGGTAGCTGATTTGTAGACAATCCATGCTGATATAATGTTAGACGTTCTGCGGCGCATTCGGGCCACAACTCAATTCCTGCAGGATTCGGGGGGTTGGCTGTAGCGAAGGCGAACTTGTTGATCTAGTAAACTCTGATGCAAGATGGTGCTCGCGAACGCTGATTTGAAGATCTAAGTGCGAGAATGCTATTGTTGGTCGCGCTGCCGCCATCTCTGGGCGAACATGAGTGTCTAGTCTGCGGCTGTGTTGTGTTGTGCACCAACTGTCACAAGATCTACTCTCGTATTTGTGTGAATAGTGCGCATTTAGACCAAGGCGATCTCGGAGCTTCTTCCATCCATCGCGGCTTAAAACGCTTGCAAGACCGGAATGCAACTTGGCAGTATCATCATGTAGTTGAAGCGACAGGTTAAGTGAATAATTGCAATCATCGAAGCAAAACACCGGCAGAGGCATTCATCTCCAGACACCGGTGGCTGCACTGGGCTTTGCGCCCCACAAAAAGTTGATCGACTCGTCCATGGAGTTGAATCATTTATCTTCTTCAACTCTTTCACTTTCAAGTCGAACGAATGGTTACGCAGGTTCTTTTATTCGATTTGTAATACCCTCTGAGATCTTATATCTTTCAACCCTGCCTGGTCAAGGTCATTTGATGGCTGGAAAAAGAGCATGGCGTAGCAGATGACCAGATGTGGAGATGTCACCCAGGACGAAGAACTTTTTGGAAACACCTACGGATTACGGAGTACACATGCATGCTTATGCAGTAAGCTAACGGGTATTTACCCCACACAGCTCCCTTCCGTCTTATCTTCTTCACCCAGCAATATCCGGCACGTAAATTGTTGGAAACCGAAAGAACAGGACCATGTTCATTATTCTATATAGACTATATACGAAGTGCTTGCTAGATGTGTATATGCATTTCGTGCCAACGCCTGTCTCTTTATGGCGCAGTTGAGCGTCTTTCCCAGCGAATCGTGGATGGCTGCATGGGCCTAGAAAAGAGAGACGTATAGTCCGTCGGTGGCACGGTAGACTTACCATCCATGGTGGTAAACTTCATATTCCGTACAATCGCGGAAATGATAGTGCACAGATTAACATACGCAAACTTCTCGCCAATGCAACGATGTCGACCGGCACCAAATGGCAGATACGGACTTTTGGTTCCCTTAGAGACGGCTCCATATCCATAATCGACCATGTCCCCTTTGTCTTCGGCTGAGATGTTGTCCCATCGATGCGGATCCCAGATATGCGCATTGGTGAAGTGCTCCTCACTCATGTGTGACATGATCGGCGATGACACAAGGACTTTGTCTGACCCAATAATGTAGTCGCTGTCGGGCACCTGTATCTGCCGCATGACCTTTCGCATGAGGGAGTGAATTGAGGAGTGAATTCTCAAAGTCTCTTTGATAACATTCTGCAGGAAGGGCAACTTGTCAATGTCCGAGTACTCCAGGGGCTCGGTGCCGGTATATCCAAGATTCCGGACTTGTTCCTGATACAGCTCTTCGACAATGTCGGGACGAGATGCGAGGCGAAGCATGATCCAGGAGCTTGAAGAGGAGGAAGAGTGCTGGCCGGCCATTAGCAGCGTGATCATCATATGTGCAATCTCCTTGTCCGGAAGAGGCGTTCCGTTCTTATAGACACAAGTCATCAAATGCCAAATCATATCTGTATCTTCTTCGGTAGGCACTTTCCCTGATGCTCGGCGTTGGCTGATGATTTCAGTGTAAATCGATCTCATCTTTGCATGGGCGGCGTCTCGTCGTCTGTTTTGGGGCAATGGCGCCCATGGCATGAGGAAGTTGATGGGCCGGAAGCCGAGATCGAGATCGTGGTACAGCTCTGCAAATTCGGCCGATAGCTTATCTCGAACCTCCTTTCCCTGTAACGTTCGGCTTGCAGTGAAGATGGTAATTTCAGCCATGGCGGCAGGAATGTTGACTGTGCCGGATTGGCCCTTGAATGTAGGGGTCACTTTGAGGTAATCGGCAACTTCTTTCTCGATCAGGGGTACGTAAGAGCACAAGGCGCCATATGTAAGACCAAATTTAACAAATTTTTTCTGTTCCATCAGTTTTGCATTTGGGCAGTCATAGATAATGTCGGTGCCGAAAACGGGTGTCGTCAACGGGGCGTAGATCTCCTCGGCGTTAACGTCTTGTAGTTTGCCATTGAGGATGAAGTCGTTGCCTTCAAGACCAAGATAGACGGTCATTTTTCGACCGAAAAGGATGAAAGTGAAGATGTCACCGTGCTACCGCAAAAAAGAAAACAGCAAGAGTTAGCATAGGCAATATCATTTGGCATTTGGCTATCCCTGGAAGTGCTTGCTTCGAGCTTTGCACATGACGTGAAATTAACAAATGACTGATTGGTTGTCCTGCTTTGCATAGAAGCACCTTCATACCTTTTTCTGACATTGCGAGTAGAAGGAAAATGGGTCCAGACCGTACGAAACGGCGTTGCCGATGAAGGGTATCCAGTGAAATACCAAAGGCGGCTCTGATTTACGTCGAGGAAGAAGCTGCTGGCGGATGATGTTGACGACAATCAAGAGAACAAGAAGAATGAGAAAACAGCTTCCAATAAAAAGAATCAGAGAGGTACGGACTGTGTAGTTCAAATACTCTATAAACGGAAGAAACTCCATAGTAAGGGAATAGGTTGCCAGAGAAGGCAATTTTCTTGGATCTCGGGAGGACGCACAACGACTCGAACAGCCATGTGGATGCTACTTGGGCATCTATTTATCTAAGCCCCTAAGGACGGGTATTTACACGAAAGGTACTGTTTACAATCTTTTGACATGTGCTGGCTATGAATTCACGGCCAGTCCACGATAGCTGGATTGTTTGAAGGCGGCCTCGTATTCGGGTTCGAATACTTCCACCAGGCTTATGCGGGAGTGGGCTCGTGTTCGCATCGACCCACAACTGGTGAGACTCGGGTGCAGCAGGCCAACCGGTCTTCTTGTTTAGGCGCGAGATCTGGGGCTTGGCGTTAGGAAAGAAATTGTAATAAACGAAAAAAAAAAAATTCAACGTCCACATTGCTCCACTAAAGCAGAGTTCAAAGCAGAGTCCAAAGCAGGGCATGGGTTGTCGTACCAAAGAATTTGCTGCCAGCTCTTGTTCCTGGGACAATCCCGTGCGCAATCCAATCGGATGGAGACCATTACATTATATGTCACAGGCTGTATAAAATGCATTATTCACGCTATTAGTGTGGAGCTTCACCGTTTACTGAATTTTGTGACATTATATGACAAGGCCCAGATGACAGCTCGTCGTCTTCGCATTCGTATTCTGTCACATGCCTCTCGTCTTGTTCGCACCACGGCGTACAATTAATTACTCGGCGTGCTCATACAGCGTTTATTTCGTGCTAGGGTCGTTTAGGGGGACGTTAGAATCCGTGCGTGTGTAGTTGGTATTATTAGTGTACGTATGGAAGTGTCATAAGACATACATGTCATCAGGCATACGTTTCCATAATATATTTCACAGTGAATAGCTCTGATAGATGTTCGATAGTTGTGGTTAAATTTATTAACTGACAGGTTGAAAACTCTATTATATGGGGTGGTTCCGTCACGTGAGTGACCAACGTTAGCTATTTTATCTATTCGCAATGGCTTCCCCTCCGGTCAGGTAGCATTCCGTTTAATAGATCTTTCCATATTAATCGCAACTATGTGTAAGCTCGATGTGTATCTCGTTAGTTTTATATTCTACTTTAGTAAATATTAGAAAGCTTTGTTAGTTATATACTTATTAAATATTTAGTTCACTTATTAGTTAGTTAGTTTGTTATAGAAATTTAATTATAAAATCAAAAATCAAAAATCCACTCACCTCTAAGCCTATAACCCATAAAATAGCATATGTTCATATTTCTAACTATATAGGAGAGCTCTACCATCTCGGGGAATGCTAGGAAGGTACTTGATGTATGAGCCTAACATGTGAGGCCGTCACTAATTTCCCAATCAATGGCTTAATGCCCTGCCCTTGCACGGTTCTAAAATGGTAGTCAACTGACTCCAAATCATGGTGGTGGTTTAATTATTCTTAATAGCCTTTTCAGTTTTACATAAAACATGGAGGGTTCAATTTGAGTCTTTTCCCGTATTTTTTACATTCTCCTTCCTATTTAATGTTCATTTCGCCTATCGGCTTAGTGCTAGATGGAATGATGTATTAATACGACGTGCGTTATCTACGAATAGACTATCCACACTCTTTTTCAATTGGGAATATATCACTGTTGATTATGTTAGTGCCTCTAAAACAAACTGAAGTACATACGGCGGTGTGGCTATAAACGGCTGACAGGTCCCGTATAATGTATTTACGAAGACCTACCTTCTCCCACTCTCTGGCTCATAATAACAAAACACTAGAGTTAATTTTGCAGCTATCTCTAAGCTTTCTGCTAAAACAAGTACATTGAACCTTGCATATACTCCTAGCAGAGCATGCGGCTCGTTCTCTAGCCGAGCTACTCAATCGGTGATTTATGACAGTGGAGATTCTATCGTCGATCTTCCTCAGTAAAAGTCGAACTATGAGGGCCTGCAGTGGAAGTAAAGTCTAATGAGCAGAGGTATACGTTTTAGAAGGTGGCATTACCATGATGTCCTGGGTTCGTTATTTCCCAAGTCAAGTCTGTCTTGGGGAAGGATTATCTGCTTGGACAATATGTCGCACATCAAAGACCATACAGTATGTCATAAATTTAAAATCCTTCCAGGCTGTAAATCTAAGTATTTGATCCATCCTTTAGTCACTAATGCGTGCCAATATAAACCACAAATCTGATAAGGCTATGTCTCCTAGTAGATATTAAACAGATGACCATATTAACCAATGTGGATAGTATTAAGAGTGTTATCTATGGCCGTGAAAGTCCACGGGGGTTTAGTGGTATTGATACCGCGTCTTGGTCTCGTTAATGAAAACTGTCACAGGACTCAGGAATGTTATCAAGGATGAGCCAAAGATAAAACTACTAATAAAGCTTATGACGAAGCCCTAGCTAAAAATATTCTCTATGAGGAGATCTAATTCCTCGTTAATTAGCTAGAATTAAAGATAATTCCACTTATTACTGACCGTAGCTGCTTAGTTGTGACAGTAACAGTTAAGTCTTCTTAACAACCAGACGTAAATTTTGTCACTAGAAACCAGTATCAATTCACAATAGGATCGCCATGCTCATGGATCTCATAGCTCATGATATATTCATGCGAACATTCTTGAAGTAAGCGACGGTAACGCTAGCCCTTTGAGAGAGGCTATGTCGGTTCTACGAGGTCATGGTTTGATTCCCAACTAAGTCAAGTATGTCTTCTGCCACGCGGATGCAGAGCATTTCAAGTCAGTTAAAGGAGAAAATCAGGAACACTAAATGTAGAGTTTCTGCATTGGATATCAGTAGCAATGGACCAACCAATTCGTCAGGAATGTTCATAGAAGTTAGTCATATTGAGAAGTACCCTAAAATAGTGGTTGTTCTCAAGCGTAATAGTATCTACCGCATTAGAGTGGCCAAGCTCCTGCTTGACTTGGAGTCTGTTTGTAGCCGCCGAGACCTATCTAAGAAACCTAAATGGGGTATGATCAAGCCGCCTCTGCTCATATCGTTATTGACACGGGCCTGACGTGAGTAGCTCGGGCTGGTGGGAAGGGAATGTGGTTGAGCGACCTGTGCCTACGACAACTTCTCGTCGCCATTGGAAATGAAATAACACCAATAAGTCTACGGCATCTGGTGCGAGGAGCACTGCCAAATGCCTGGAAACAGAGGAGAGAGTGGGCATCAAGTCTCTTCAACTAGTGGTAAAACTCCTCTAGATGGATAGACTTTCTTTGCCCGTCTTGCTGCCAGGGGAGAATATGAGTATACATCGGCCATTGTCCATGTATGACAATGGACAGTATAATCAGTGATGGAAAGAGCTCAAAGCGGATGTTCCATTCATAGCACTTTGGGATCAGTTGAATGCTTGTTGTAGCAAATTGTGCAATCCACGTATTTGGAACTCTCCGGGTAGTACAGTGCATACTCCAGTCTTTAGTGCTCGTCAAGTAGTGTTCCTGTGACATACGAATGAAATCCAACGCAGAAGCAGAATTATAGTAACACGAAGCCAACGAGCTTTATTGTTCATTGTTCATTGCTCATTGTTTGTTGTCATTGTACAGAAACTGAACTCTTTTGACAGCATCGCCTAGCTTATAAAGCGCCGCATAACATGGTCTATTATTATGAATATCGAACTGATTGTCAATGTTCTCCGGCGGAGTTGTTGGATATAAGATATTATTACATCTTACTGAATGGAACATTTAGTGAGCTCACACTTTTGCGCTATGGCGCAACGGATATTTAATCCGACAGGAGTGCAGCTAGCCCTGAAATACTGCCAAATTATGGATCAAGACGAGTTCGCGAGTGACGGAAAAAAAAAAAAATAGGAAGGGGGCTGGATTGTGCGGTTCTCCAAGCCCGGTTCGTAAATTTGTGTCAATGCCCATCCAGGGCTCATTCAGATTAGGTCATTCACTATGCAAATTAATTCTACACGCAGTATCGGTAACACCTTTACGGAGTAGTTATTGCTCTTTATCCATCAGTGATGGAGACACGGCGCTGGACGAGTAGTGGCGCACTGACCTCCAGTCGGAACAAACTTAATCCGCTGCAAATGAGAAACTTGGTTTGTAGGCTTAGCAGCCTAACCGTCGCAAAAGGAGATTTGTTCATTTCATTATAAACCACATTTTGCGCAACCATCCGTCAAAATGTCTTGGCGAAATCAAGGGATCACCGGCTCAAATAACATTCCCCTCGGTAAACGTCGCTTTGGCGGCGATGAGGAGGAGGTTGAGCACCACGAAGTCCAGCGCGGTCGCGACCCTGAACCGAGAGGCGAGGCAGATGGCCCTCGACGCAGAAAGAAGCGCAACCGATGGGGTGACGCGTCCGAGAACAAGGCCGCAGGCCTCATGGGTCTTCCAACAGCCATTATGTCTAACATGACGAGCGAACAGTTGGAAGCCTACACGCTCCATCTTCGTATTGAAGAAATTAGTCAGAAGCTGCGCATCGATGATGTAGTTCCAGCAGACGGCGACAGGTGTGTTTCTCAAAATGCAATAACTTTGGTCGCAGATATGAATCTAGGAATGGCTAACAAATTACATAGATCTCCATCGCCTGCTCCCCAATACGATAACCATGGCCGACGTATCAATACTCGAGAATACCGTTACCGCAAGAAGCTGGAAGATGAACGACACAAGCTAATCGAGAAGGCGATGAAGACGATTCCTAACTACCATCCTCCCCAGGACTACCGCAGGCCCACAAAGACTCAAGAAAAGGTCTATGTGCCTGTGAATGATTATCCGGAAATTAACTTCAGTATGATTGCTAACCCTCCTAACCCTAACCATTGCTTCTGCTTTCCCTTTCTTGTACGATACCCTTTTTGGAGTTTGATCAGTATCGCTGCGACCTGGTGGAGGCGCTTCGAGATATCTGATTCTTCGACGAATGGGCCTAAACGCCTGCTTCCATTTTTCCCCACGTAACCTTAAGTGTAACAGATCTTCAAGTACTAACACATAGCTTTTCCCCCGCTCAAGTTGGCTTACTTATCGGACCTCGTGGTAATACACTCAAGAAGATGGAGACTGAATCTCTTGCCAAAATCGCCATTCGCGGCAAGGGCTCCGTCAAGGAAGGCAAAGGCCGCTCGGATGCCGCACACTCAAGCAACCAGGAGGAGGACTTGCACTGTCTCATTATGGCAGATACCGAGGAGAAGATCAATAAAGCAAAGCAGCTTATTCACAATGTCATTGAAACGGTACGTCTTCATTCCAGATGCTTTTTTTTTCGATTCAAATGTCGTTGTGGCGCATGTCTACTAACAACTGGTCAAATATATAGGCTGCTTCCATCCCCGAGGGTCAAAATGAGCTCAAGAGAAACCAGCTTCGAGAACTTGCTGCGCTCAACGGTACTCTTCGAGATGACGAAAACCAAGCCTGTCAAAACTGTGGAAAGATCGGCCACCGCAAGTACGATTGCCCTGAGCGTCAGAACTTCACTGCTAGCATTATTTGCCGTGTTTGTGGCAACGCTGGGCATATGGCTCGCGATTGTCCCGACCGACAAAGAGGTGCCAGTTGGCGAAACGATGGCGCCCGTCCTGCCGGTAGAATCGGCGGTGGCGATGCTGTCGATCGTGAAATGGAGGTACGTTCATGTTCCTAACAAAGCACCTCTCACAAGGAGTTCCAAGATACTGACCGTATATGTAGCAACTTATGCAAGAACTTGGTGGAGGATCTGGTGGTCCTCCGGCTCGAATTGAGGCCGGACCTGGCGGTGATCAGAACCAAGGAGGAGATGTCAAACCCTGGCAACGTGGCCCAACTGGCGGGCCCGCGCCATGGCGAACTCGCAATCAAGATGCCAATGATGGAGAGCCTCGGGGCTCTGGAGGCGCTGCACCACCATGGGCCCGTGAGCGAAATCGGGGTCATGACAGTCATGGAGATAGAGATCGTGACCGTGGTGACCGAGATCGAGACCGAGATAATCACTACAACCAGGGCTATGGTTCATCAGGATCGTCGGCTCCTCCCCCATGGCAGCAGCAGCCGCAGCACCAACCCCCAGGAACCCACAATGGTTACCCTGCATCTGCATATGGTGGCTACAATAATTACGCTCCTCCCCCTGGTATGGGCGCACCGCCAGGTCTTCCCCAGGCTGGTGCTGGCCTGGCCGCTCCCCCTGGCCTTGGCGGAGTAAATGCTCTCATTCAACAGTATGCTGGAGCAGCTCCTCCGCCGCCACCGCCTTCGGGTGACGCACCACCACCTCCACCTCCTGGCAACCAACCTCCACCACCACCTCCTGGAGCTTGAGCGGTTTTTTCGAGATGGCCTATCGGCAGAATGTTTATTAACTGTTAAGAAGGGCGGTCTGATGTGCTTGAGAATCGTTCACACTCACTTACGGAAACAGGGTAATATTTGACGTTGCAGTTCCAGTATTCTGCGTAAACTTGGACCCCGGGAAACCACACTCGCCAAATTTTCGGACATCATACTTTTATTGACTTGTCAGAGACGCTCAATTAGTCCTGTGCCAAAGGCAAGCGAGTAAAGAGATGGCAGGATTGACACTAACCCACATAGTAGGCATGTAACCTAGTCACGATAGTAATATACGGAAATATGATTTCATTATCTTGTCAAGATATCTGCAAACACATATGCCTGTCATTACTGTTCTAAACAAGTTGCCAGCGAGCTTTCGCACACCAGATTACGTATGGAGTGTATGAATGCCATCTTGTCATGCGCTCATACGTTGTTGTGTAGGTTACGGTTCAAGCCGCGAACGACTTGTTGGAGCAGAGAGGCAAGGACCGGTCCCATCTTGACCGCCTGTCGAAAATCCTCTACCCTAGCACCTCTGTGGTGACTTGTCTGATCCCAAGACCTTACTTGGTCTAAGCCAATGTCCAGTCGTTCACTACCTGCCTCCGTATTTTGCTTCCAACACCGTCAACCGCTCCGCGCTGGCGACAGAGCTCATGGTTTTCCCGCCAAGCTATCCGAGGCGTCCGCAGCTTGATTAATCCGTCCTTTGAAGAGCTTTGTTTTGCCCCGCACCACCAGACAGGCGAAACCTCTTTGCTGTCTCTGTTTTCCGTTCATTGTACAGACAATGCTCGACGTCTGCAACGGCATGCGCGCTACAGAGTAGTTCGTTGAGCCACTCGACAGGTGGGTCCCCGAGCATCTGGTTCTTCAGTTCCCCACTCCTGCTCCTGCAAGCTGCAAGCCGCAATCTGTAAGCCGCAATTTGCAAGCGCTCAAACTCCTCACGTCATTCCACCCGTCTCGTAGAAACGCATGCATTCCCGCCTCTTCCCATCACCCTTGCCCCTCTTCACATACGGACCTAGTACGAGGTCCCTTCAACCGAACCTACAGCCGCCGCCCTTGTCCTCCCCCCTTGAAGCCAAAAACATTTAATAATTTAATCTTGTATCACCTCCAACCCCATAATACAGACTCTCTGCCATCACCGAAGTCTAGTTGCCTGCGTCATGTGTTTGTAAAGCCGCCTCTCGCTTAAACCCTTCAACACTGCCTTGATCGATGCGATTTGGACTTTGGCTAGAGAAGTCCTTGTCTCGCCGCCATGATACTCGGAAATCCATTCGCTTTCCGACCTGCCCCGGTTAGCTTCTGGACGACAGTTACATACCTAGCCGTCTTCATCTCACTAATATTTGTTCATGAAACCGTGCCATCTGCGCCGTCGCAGAAAGAATGGCCCCAGGGTGTCAATTTAACCGAGGCCTGGACCGACCTGCAGGCTATCACTAGATTCTATCATCCGTACAATAGTCACGAAAATGATGTTGTTCGCAGCTATCTCATGCGTCGGTCCAGGGAGATCTTGGACCGAAATGGGGTGAAGTACACAACAGACTTAACTGGTGGGGTCCCATGGGAAAGCAGGTCGGTTCATGCTAGCAAATTCAAGAGAAACCTGTGACTAATCTGACATGCAGCTACTTTTCATCAATGGGGGTTGTTGACCAGAATTCCGCGGCGGTGTCTTCTACTCCGTTAGGGGCTACCATCTTTGATGATCTCATCTCCAATGTGACGTACGCTCAGCGCAGCAGCACTGTTGGCCAGTATTTTGAAAGTAGCAATTTTTATGTGTATATCCATGGCTCCGAGGACCCCGAGGGAGATTGGTGGACTTATGAAGGTGCGCAGCGAACGACTCACCGAGGTGCTGGCGTGCTCGTCAATTGCCACTTTGACTCGTAAGTTTGGTTGTCCCTGAAAGTCCTCTGACCTCGTTCTCGATAGACTCTCTCCGGCTGACTTTCCAAGGGTTTCCACTGGCTATGGTGCGACGGATGACGGAATGTCTTGCATTTCAATGCTGCAGTTACTCAGTCATTTTACGTCTGAAGGTCGACAGCCAAAGAACGGAATTGTCTTGCTCTTCAACAACGCGGAGGAAGATGGATTGCTGGGAGCGCAGGCTTTCGGATATAGCCCCCTTGTACAATTTTGTCATGCATTTGTCAACCTTGAGGGGGCTGGAGCTGGTGGCCGCGCCATGCTTTTCCGTACGACAGATCTTGAGACGGCGCAGGCATATTCCAAAAGCCCTCATCCCTTCGGATCCGTCGTCGCCGCGAACGCCTTTGAGAGGGGTGTCATCAGGAGCGGCACAGACTTCTCTGTTTTTGTAGATGATTTCGGCCAGCGCGGTCTAGATATTGCTTTCTTTTCGCCACGTTCTCGATATCATACCGAAGATGACGACGCCAGACACACCTCGGTCGACTCCATTTGGCACATGTTGTCTGCTGCCCTAGCTTCTACTGTATCTTTGTCTGAGACTGTCAGCAGCCCACGTTTCAATGGCCCTCGTTCTGATGGCAGAAAAGATCTGGTTCAGAATGGTCGACCTACTACTGGCGTTTGGTTCGATTGGTACGGATCGGCTTGGTCTGCTTTCCCGCTTAGAGGGCTTTTTGCGTGGACCTTGACGCTTTTGATTACCACGCCATTGGTCCTCTTTTTAGTGACGTATTTGCTTGTGCGCAAAGATAAATGGTACTTCTTTTCTACTAATATAGACTCACACCTGGCTGGCAGCGAAGCCCGCATATCACTCGGAGGTTGGAAAGGCTTCATTCGGCTCCCAATTGCCTTGGCCTTTGCCGGTGGCTTGACCATCGGATCAGTCTATCTGCTGGCTAAAGTCAACCCCCTGATCATCTATAGCAGTGGTTATTCAGTGTAAGTTGCGCCCCCCAGACCCCCCTACAGCAGTTAAATGAAACAATTAAACTAAAACACCTCACATAGCTGGGCGATGATGATCTCTTTGTTCTACTTTGTGGCATGGCTTATGCTACGCGGCGCGGATGCCGTTCGTCCAAGTGCTCTACAGCGTGGTTTTACTCTGATTTGGCTTTTCATCATAACCTGGGTCTTGTCAGTATTTGCCGCTGTCGCTGAGGATCGTTTGGATCTCGGCGGTGTTTACTCCTTGGTATTCCTGCACACATTTGCCTTTGGAGCTGTTTTAGTTTCACTTCTGGAGCAGTTTGCTCTCCCAAGAAAACAAGACTATGCAAGTCAACTAGCCGGCACGGAATACGAAGAACACGAAGAAGCCGATGGTAACGATGCTGAGGTTGGTGCCGAATCTGCCAACGAAAATAACGGAGATGGGGGTGACGTCACGACGCCTACAGAGACAACGCCTCTCAGGGCCGGTGAGGAAGGGTATGGATCTAACGAGCGGACAACCACGTTCGCGAGTACCTATCGACGATCAGTGTCGGAACCTACGACCACACCTGTGAAGGGCACAAGTAGCCGTCCGCCTTACGAAGGCGAGCAAGGCTGGTCCGGCCGACTTCCAAGTTGGACTTGGTTCATACAATTTCTCTTGCTCGGTACTGTCTATGTTATCGTTCTTGGGAACCTCGCATTGGTACAAACCGCTTCAATGTCCATGACCGGAACCGACGGCAGCAGCTTGCTTGCTCCTCTCATGGGAGTTGGCATTCTGACCATCATGCTTCTGCTACCACTTACACCATTCATCCACCGCGTCAGGCATCATGTTCCTATCTTCCTTCTCGTAGTCTTTGCCGCTACGCTGACGTACAACTTAGTCGCCTTCCCATTCTCTGTGAACAATCGGTTCAAGTTCTTTTTCCAACAAGTCATCGACATAAATGAAGGCACCAATGTCGTCAGTCTCATGGGTCTGGAAGACTTTGTTCGTCCGGTAATAACCTCGCTGCCAACGCCTGCGGGTCAGACTATCGAATGTTCCAGGTCTGCAGTGCGCGCAGATGTCAAGACCTGCCGGTATGACGCAACTCTTTTAGTGCCGGATGTTGCAAACGGAACTAAGCTAGAAGATCTTGTATCCATCGAAGCCTCACGAGCCAGCCATGGCAGATCGATTACTGTGAAAATCGATGCCGTCAACACTCGGACGTGCTTTCTCGATACTTCGTCCCCTATATTTGGCTTCTCAGTTGAAGGTGGTGGCAAGAGAGACCCTCGGTTCGGATCGTTTCCTCCAGATGGACTTAAGCACGTTCAGCTGTGGCGACGCAAATGGGAGGGCCCTTGGACTGTCACTATTCAATTGGGCACTAGTGGCGACTCGATAAGCTATGGCGACAATAACAGTCTCGGGGCCATAGAATCGGAATATCCAAGTAACGAGGAACTCAAATCCCGGTCTTCGAGGGAAGAGATATCCGTCACGGCAAGGTGTGTGTGGTCAGATGCCAACAGAGCCAAGGCAATTCCAGCACTTCATGAGGTAAAACAGTACATGCCCCAGTGGGCGGTGGTGACCAAAGCATCCGTCGGGTTGTTGGAGGTGAAGAAGACCGTCAAGGTGGCGTAATGTGTAGCATTCAGCGGTAACTGTTCGCAAAGATGTGTGGATCTGATGAGTTGTTATAATATGATGGGACCTAATTATCTGTAGTAGTCTTGTTCAATATCAGTACGGTCACGAAAGTGGTCCATGCCTGTCATGTTATGTAATGCTGACAGTCCTAATTAAGCTCGCATCCCTCTGTATTCCTGACCACAGTCTCCAATCTTTTCGTATACCGTACTCAGTTTCTCCCCCATTTTCCCGTGGGCAAATGCATCAATAGCCATAATATCCGTGTTACCCAGCGTCCAGCCAAAAACTTTCAGGGTATCGGCGCACCGGTCTGAGACCCCGAGTCTGGTTCCTACCAGTATTGCCCCAACAGAGGGCTGCTGCAGCACCCATCGGCTCGCCACGTCAGGGATGCTAACGTTGTATTTGGCAGCCAGGAGGGACAAGGTACTTAGGAGAGCCTGGAACTCATGCCACGTGCCCCAGTGGTTGATCATGTCGAGATATTTGCGTTGAGATGGATTAAGAGGGTTCGAGGGAGAGTAAATATCTGGTGGAGGGGCATTGAGCCATTTTTCCGTGAGGAGGCCGCCGCACTACATGGTCTTATTAATATAACAGAGATTCATGATTCTTTTGTTCCTAGACTGCGCTGGGTTTAAGACCTACGAGGGAACCATATGTCAGCAGTTTGAGGTTATATTTCTCGCAGACTTGCGTGACGCCAATGAGCGGGCGAGTGTCAATGGGAGAGAACTATTAATTCTTTAGTTTAGTTCATCATAAAAGCTTTGTGGAAGATGTAACGTGCCTGCACTTGGTTCGACACGATGCCAACTTCGCCCATCTGATCAACCATATACTTGCAGACCTCCTCTGTGTGCTCAGCATCAAAGTTACACAGTCCAACCGCGGAAAGCAGTTTTGGGTGGGACTTGGAAATGCCGACTAGTTCTCGGAGTATTTGGAGATATTCTTTCGATTCATACTGTTTTGTCCCCCCCATTCAGCTAGGTCAGTTCCCGCATCTCTTGGTGGGCCGTGGGGAACTCACATCAAACCAGTGGAATTGAAGCAAGTCCACTCGTCCGCCTAGTCTCCTGCAGCGCTCTTTTACGGCAGATAAGACGTATTCTGTCGTTACGATGGTTTTGATGGGTTTAAAGACGCACCACTTGGTAGAGGCGAAGACTTGATCTTTGATATGCTGGGGGAGTTTATTCCGGAAGTCACCGTAAACGAGTTCCGCGTCGCCCTACACACGACATGGTCAGAAGTGTCTCTTGACTTGAAATATCGGGTACAGTTTCCCGGAAATGAAGGAGGAACGTCATACGTAGTGGTCTGCCATGTCGGCGGCTATCAACCCAGCCTTAGCAAGTTTCACCAACGACTGCTGCTGCTCTTCCGGACTGCCCGCCCCAAATGCCGGTGAACACAGCTGCCATAGTCCATTGAACAGTCTAGGCAACTGTCTGTCGCCCAATTGGAACTTCTCCACGGTTCCCTCTGGCGGCAGCGTCAGGTCTAGTGCGGATCCGTCACCACTCGAGAGTTGCCGTATAGCATCCGGAAAGAAGAACTGCAATGTATCTCGCACTTGGCGTTCGGCTCTTCCAAACGGATATTCGAGCTTCGAATTCATACAATACGTGTGACTCGAAGAGAAACTTGCCAGCAGAGCTTGCAGGTCTTCTCTCAGTTTCGGGGTTCTTTCGGGAACGGATTCCTTCAGTGCCTGCATGGCTTGAACGCCATCTCCAGCAAATTTATGGAGGGCCTGTGAGAGAGGCGAAGAGTTTGTCCAGGAGGCATTTCCTTGGATGGTGGAGTTGACGAAGTGAGCTAGACTGGGAGGGTTAGAACGAGAGCGAGAGGGAGGACTCGTGGAGGAGTTTTACTATGGAAGAGCGTCAGATGCGAGCTTGCATGAGAATACGCATCTTATGAGAGCGAGGTATTCGATACACTCGGGGGTGACTACATCGACGGAAGAGAAGAGTCTAGATGGGTCAGTGAGTTCGGGGGGCGTTTCCTGAAGGCGGGTGCGGATGTGGCTGACGAAAGGTTGTTGGTTTTGGGGCCCTTGGGCGAGAAGAGTTCGAAGAGCGGAGCGAAGGTATGCGGGTGGTACTGGTTATAACACTTTTTTGAGTGCTCATTCAAGGGGCTTAACGTGGGATGTGATATTTGTATCAATTGATGGGCTTACGGTTGGATATGAGGACATCGTCCATTACGTTTCTGGGATGGGTGAGCGATGAGGCTGCGGACATTGGAGGTAGCGTGGCTTACACATGGCCACCCATTTTTAACCGATTTGCGCAAATTCAGGCTCGTCTTGGGTCGATATGCATGAACATGAAATTGAGCTTCAATTGCAAAGCCTAGCGACTTTCAAGAGAGATAGAGGCTGCAAGGAAGGCAATGAGCGGCACGGCGGTGATAATGTTGTAAGATCAATAATAAATGCACCTGCCATGCATCCCCCGCAATGAGGGGTCGTCGTCGTATACGGAGCATGTACGTACTAACTACCTAACTCGTCACTTGTCATGTGCGTCGGTGAGCCATCTAAATACTGCTTTGCTCTTGTCGACATGTTGGCAAGCGGCACAGCATGCACACTCGGCCAACGTCTTGCATCTTGTAGCTTCTAACTCTCGATCAGGCATCCAAACTGTTGGCTTTTACCTTTACCCACCATGGCTGACCACGCCGCCTCCACTGTCGCCTCCCACGACGCCTTTGACCTGTACGACCTGCATGTCGACGTCATCTGCCCTCCAGGCGAACGAATACTCTGCGGCGCCAAACCAGGAGACTATTTCACGCTGCAAGGCGAAATGCTGTACTTACCGCCCGGCCAGGGCTTCAGTATATACAGCTTGTGTACGTGTCGTTGGGATCGCACTGCATACCTCCCCGTCCATTATGAACATTTAGGTACAAGTTGACTGACTTCTTATGCAATAGCGTCTGTTTTGCCCTTGCTGGCGGCGAAGCAGCGGTCCACGCATAAGAACGATTGGATGACTACCGATGCGGTGATTGCGTGTCCTGATCCCAACTGTCCTTCGCAATTGAGGATCACTAGAACTAGGCTGAGAAGCTTTAGCCACGGAGAAACGACTGCCGTTGGCTTGGAGGGGAATTGAGACTGATGCGCTGCATAACTGTATACGACTAGATGACGTGGATGGAGCATTGGTGGACGCATATTCGATTTATTTGGATTTGATGTGAGCACGCGAGTTGAGAGGATGTGCCATTTTATCTTTTGGACTTGTTGCCACCTAATGAATGAGAAATCGGTTCCCGCCATATAGAATTACGTAGCATGAATCTTCAGTCCCTTTCTTTTCGAGGCAGGTTGAATTAGCTTATCACTGTTGCAGCAACCCAACCTCGGCCCGCTGGCCCCACCCGCTATCTCTACATCCTCAACTGGCTATCATTTATCAACAGTCATTGATTGATCTTGGCAATCCCGCAGCTCATGCTGATCGGAAACGCTTCGTGCTGGGCAGAAGAAAGCAATGTTGAGCTCGATATGGAAGCCGTCTGAGCAGCTGCGTGGTTCCAGCCAGCGCGCCCTCATCTACTTTGTCTGTGGAAATCCAGGGCTCATCGGCTTCTACGTCGACTTCCTCGATGCTCTGCGCAACCTGCTCAACACGTCCCAAGGAACCACGGCCTATGACATCTACGGTCGGAACCTCCTCGGCTTTTGCGACGACGAGCATGAGCCCTTTGGGCCGGACAACACACCATGGGACGTCCACGCCGAGGTTGACGGCATGTATGAAGACGTCGCAGCCCGTCGGGTCAGTGTAGAAGACGGCACTGGCGACGACAAACCATACGATTTTGTGATCCTCATGGGCCACTCCATCGGCGCTTATATCTGCGTGGAAATGTTCCACCGACACATGCAGGACCCCAGTCGCGCGCAGCGCCTCAACCTCCGCCACGGTTTCTTGCTCTTCCCGACGATTGCTTCTCTGGCGCTCTCCCGTAGCGGCGTGCGCTTCAATTACATGCGTAGCCTGCCTACCATGGAGACTCACATTGCTACTTATGCCAAGGGGATACTGAGTCTCTTCTCGCAGGGTACGCTGCAATGGGTCATTGAGAATGTCATGGGGTTCTCACCGTACACTGCGAGCGTGACGGCCGAATGGCTGAAAAGCAGAGATGGTGTGCTCCAGGCACTGCACATGGGCAAGTCGGAACTCGACACTATTTTTGAGGACAAGTGGGAAGATGAGCTCTGGGAAGTATCTGCTTCTGCCTCTGCGACGGACAAAGGGCCAGCCTTGAGTCGGTTTTTCATGTTCTACGGCAGGGAAGACCACTGGGTTGCAAACCACGTGAGGGATGAGTTTATCGAGAGGAGACGTAGGGCGGGTGAGAAGGGTGGAGGAACGAGTATTACGGTTGACGAGGGCAACATTCCGCATGCGTTTTGCACGAAAGAACGTAAGTTTGGGCTTTTTGACATGTGCTTGTTGCTCTGTGCTAACTGTTCATGCAGTGACGAGTTGGATGATTGCGAGAAGGGTACACGAATGGGTAGAGGAGATTGACAAAGCCAGTCAGTGGTAGAGTCAAAAGAGGTGCACACGGTAACGTTGAGGGCAAGTGAGTTTATCGTAGAGTAGCTGGTCTTGGCGTTGTGACGTGGAAAGAGACCTTTTAGAGCAACATTAATGATTGCCTGTTTGAGACATTAGAAACGACTGTACGCGTCATATATTAATCGGCATTCCATTCTCTGGTAGTACCCAAGCACACAAAGTGACATCACATTCGGATCATAGCATGGACAAGCATGTTTTCTTGAACCCTCGGCTGCCGAGGCCCAAGGACCTGCAGCTTTTAACTCTGTCCCACCGTATTGTCCTTCGGCGGAGGGCTATTGTGTCCCGCTACAATTACACAGCCATTTACTGCAATGTCCAGAGAATGAAAGTGCGATGGGCCGAAACGCAATCCGTCCGTCTCTTGGCGTACTTACTAGCAAATCGTGAATAGCTGTTCATATGACTAGGGATAGCTCATGCTTGGGGCAGCAAACTTGGCTGTTGGGGGGTGCAACTAGAGAAAGATACTTTAGCTACATGGGGAGCATTGTTTACCGCTGATTGGGGTGGCGCTACTATTTAGAATAGAGTTTATGTTCTCTCCATACTGGATCGCCACATGAACAAGGTCGTGCGGTGTGTTGTTAGCCTCACTAAGGCTCATCCATGGCGGTAAGAAAAGGCAATTTTCACGACGGGGTGTGAGGATGTCTCTGCCGCTGTCCGTGCATATGCCACGTCAACAGCAAGATTCGAATAGGGCCCGACGAATCTGTACTAGAGACGGAATGACGACGGTGCTTTCGTCCGGAGTAAATACCCAAACACAAAGGCATGTCGCTGCTGCACGTAAGTTGCAAGACGACGCCGCAGAATCATCGAGGTGGCGTAGCATGTAGCACTCCGGTCACAGTACTACGTCTTGTGCAAAGTAGTCAATGCCTCCTTGACATCGGTTCCATATTCCTCCTTGCGTCCACGCCTTGGACTCTAGAGTTTCATAAAATACCATTACTGGATTGGTCTTTCTAATTTAGCTGAGACGGCCCCGTGGTCTCGTAGCCCTCTCCGAACCATCATGTCATAATCCAATGCAACCTCTGTAAAATAGGTTACGCGCATCACCTAATGGTTTCATCTGTGATGACGGCCAAGGTGGAGTCCGCTTTGGATGTTTGCTACTCCCACCTAAATCTTGTGATGTACCACCTTCGGCTTATGCTGTGATGCGGCGATTAAAGCACAGCGCAAGATGAAAGAGCTCGTGGACAGACCGAGAAGACCGTGATTGCGGAGTCCCCGGCAACTATTACCCTTATTCTCTACGATATACCACATTTTAGCGTTGCGATTGCTGTGCGCATGATGAAAGGCGAAAACAGTGGCATTTAGAAATGCAGCTGGTGCACAACGCCATCTGCTCCTTGTTACACAGGGCCTGTGCCGTAGCTTCAGACTACTTCAATGACCGAAGTTCTATTGCTAATCGATTATAGTGTTGCCAGTGGATAGGAGCTGCCGTAATCTGTCATGCAAACCAGAAAGGTAGCTGGCAACCGGATCCTGGAAGTCTGTAACACAGCACCAGACCGTATGAATGCCGCTTCATAAATGGTGAAATGCAAAATAAAAATAAAAATAAAGGCAGCATCATCCAATTGACATGGCTGTTACTATTATTTTATGTTGTCTATCATGGTACTCTATCAATAAATGCGTCATCAACTTTCGGACGAAGAAGGGCTTGTGAACCGGCCGAGGAGGATATGATCCCGGAGTCCTCAACCGTTACTTCCATTTGTTTGCCTTGTGACATAGTTTCTGATTACGCATTGCTGATAGCTCTTAAACAACCTTGTGATTTGTTGACCGAGTAAAGAAACGAGGTCGGTGTGCATTAATTCCTTCGCGTATAAAACCGTGTATCCCCCTCGACTCTCACTTCGGCTGTTGTCATCCCTTGTGTTAGAACCCAAACAGAGACGCATCACAAGCATCGATTCCAACTTCAGCACAATGAATTACTCCATCAAGTTCAATTTTCTTCTTGCTGTGGCAGTTATCTGCGCAGTCTACATTGTTGTCGTCACCGGCACTGCTACCCCCAGGGTGGTGGCCAACAACACTCTGCGCACCATCGCCAAGCGCGGCAACAGCGTAGGCGAGCTTGACGAGGGAACCTCCTCGAGCATGTACAACAATCAAACAGCCTTTCAGTGCGGGTTTAAAGTCTGCTTCTCGCCCACCTGCATCGCCAGCTGGGCAGATACTCACGGCTGCAAAGACTCTAATCAAATAGACGGCATTTGCGCTGATATCCGGGACTTCAGCAACACGCCCTATAAGGAAATATGCGGAGACTCATGGATGATGGTCTGTGAGTACACGGACGCTTATATCGCAACGTTCCTGTGGAATGGGCAGCGTCAGCTGTCGGCGACGGCGACGAAGCGCGACAAGCTGGACACTGGCTACAACAGCGACGCCGGGAAGTCCTGCAAATATGGCATGTTGGTGTCGGACAAGTACACTGGAAGTTTTCTCTACCAGGACTTGTTGGACAATTTCCGATCGATGCTCGATACGATCCCGGTGGAAGGGTGCTGAGGTGGAAACAAATCAAGCTTTCGGGCGGATGGATGGATGCGTGAACGAGGAGAAAACCTATCAAAAACGACCAAAGAGAAAAGTAATTAAAGAATTTATACAGAAAGGGGGAGGGTAATATAGTTTAAGAGTGATTAGCAAACTCATTACCATGAAACTGACCTTTTTGTTGAAGCTCGTCCGTGTGATCAGAAGCAACGCCTCAGTTCCATTGGACCATGCCGCATCGATAGCATCACTGGAAGTACTACTTAACTACGGAGTAGTTGTTTGACTATTCTTCTCATGTGTCTCACTACACCCATAAAAAAGCTTGATTGGCCAACAGCCTTGTTTCTAGGTAATTGCGCAGCCTAGCAAATCTACTACAGCACAACAATTGGGGCGAGGGTTGCATCCCACCTAATGTGTACTCCAAGGTATTACTCAGATAGTATTCATTTCCCCATTGAATCGAAACTTATTACTAGAATGATACCCATGAAATTCAATGCAATAAGCGCCAGCTGATAGACCCTTGCAGTTAACTGCCGAGTTTGGCTATACCCGAAGCTGACTTCGTACCGTTGCTGACTGTGGGGTTCGAGAGTCGTTCATCTTACACGCAGATCACATCTCAAAATAACTCGGGAAGGATTAGTTGTGCTACATACGAGTGTATAAGTATAGAGAACCTGTCAGAGCTGAGCACCATCATGATCATTTCCGCTCCATTCTCCCCTGGCGGCTGCTCCTCGCCATGATGTCGATACGCCCACACAGGGCCATTCCAGGCTCCCAACATTTAAACCTAGCCTCCTTACTTATATATGTCCTTTCATGGGCTGCACTCGGCATTGCCACAGCCCAACCCCAGGGTGCAACTATAGACGATGAGCGAGCAAGCTGCGCCGTCTACGGCCAAGCGAAATACGATGTGCTCATCTACGGCGCCACACCTGCCGGCCTCGCAGCGGCCATTCAAACAAAGCGCATGAAGAAGACCGTTGCCATTGTCTCGCCATCCAAGCATGTTGGCGGCTTGACAGCCTCAGGCCTGGGCTGGACGGACTCCAAGGACGGCAACGCCATCGGCGGGATCGCACGCGAGTTTTATGGTCGCGTGTACAAGCATTACAAATCTGACTCGGCGTGGTCCAAGGAATCTCGAGCGCAGTACATGAAAAAGCAGGCCACAGCCCAGCCGGGACCAACAATTGACGACGGAAAGCAAGTGCAGTGGACGTTCGAGCCTCACGTCGCGGAAAGGATCTTCGAGGACTGGATCAAGGATCTGGACATAGCGGTCTTTCGTAATGATCCCCTGGATCGGTCGGCGGACGGAGTGAAGAAGAAGGATGGCCGGATCGTCTCCTTCAAGACCGCTTCGGGCCGTGTCTACGACGCGTCCATGTTCATCGACGCTAGCTACGAGGGAGATCTCATGGCCGCGGCGGGCATCGACTACAGGATCGGACGTGAGAGCCAGGCGGAATTCAGTGAGTCGCTGGCTGGGATTCGGATCGACCCTAAAGACGGCTACTTGGGCATGGATCCGTACGTTCAAAAGGGAGACCCCAAGAGCGGCCTCATCAAGGGGATCGACCGGGTCATCGCAGCCGCCGACGTCCACAAGATGAACGGAACGGCCGATACTTTCCGTCTCCAGTCGTTCAACTACCGGCTCTGTTTGACCCAGCAGACCGACAGCAGGATAGCGTTTTCCAAGCCTAAAGACTACGACGCTGCTTCCTACGAGATCCTCCTGCGATATATCGAGAGCGGCTATCACGACAAGTTCTTCACAAAGAATCCCATGCCCAACGGCAAAACAGACAGCAACTCCAAC
Organism: Conoideocrella luteorostrata; assembly: GCA_032433595.1. Classification (NCBI taxonomy): domain Eukaryota; kingdom Fungi; phylum Ascomycota; class Sordariomycetes; order Hypocreales; family Clavicipitaceae; genus Conoideocrella; species Conoideocrella luteorostrata. The sequence goes on from JASWJB010000074.1 coordinate 139,979, forward strand.
GGGCATGTCAGCACCGATCTCCTGGGCGGCAACTACGACGCCCAAAGAAAGACCAACTACATTGAGCAGGACTACAAACAGCGTGCCGAAATAGTCCAGCGCCACAAGACATACACGCAAGGTTTCTTCTGGACTCTTGCCAACCACCCCCGCGTGCCTGAGAGATTTAGAAAATCCGCATCCGCATGGGGCTACGCAAAGGATGAGTTTGGCAGCAACGAGCATTGGCCGTACGAGATATACATCCGCGAGGCGAGACGCATGAAGGGCCGCTACACCATGACACAGGCCGACGTCCAGAGCCCTAAGAAACCTGTTCAGGACAGCTCCATTGGCCTCGGATCCTACACCCTCGATGTGCACGAAGCGGAGAGAGTCGTCGTCAGTAACAAGGTCCACAACGAGGGCCTCATTCATGTACCCATCTCCCGGTCCTTTCCTATTCCGCTCGGCAGCGTCGTTACTCCTCCCAACATCGCAACCAACTTTTTGAATCCGGTCACCATGAGCAGCACCCATGTAGCTTTTGCCAGCATCCGCATGGAGCCGACCTATATGATTATGGGCCAGAGTGCCGCCACAGCGGCTGTTTTGGCCATCGAGCAGTGTGCCAAGATTCAGGACGTTGATAGGCAGAAATTGGACGCTAGGCTGAGAGAGGATAAGCAGATACTTGCGGTTTAGACGTGTAGAAAATAGATACAGGTTATAGTCCACTCGCCGGCCTGGTTGTCGGGTTGTTCGTGCAAACGCCGTGAACTACACCCCCGTTGCCCCGTACACAAGTGGCAAACAGAGTTTCACTTGATTCTACCTCCTCAGATCGGGACAGCGTTCAGTGACCGTGATTCGCCGCTCTGGCAGTGAACTGGGACAAGTCCGCTGCCGCTCAAGCCACTCGGATTCACGGTGTCATAGATCAGGGGAGAATCCATTCACTAACGGAGCAAGCCGTCAAACTTTCTATTACATCGCAGACGGTCGCCAAGTGGAAATGTAGATCGCTATCGATTGTGAGCATAACAGTAGCCATACATGATTCGCCCACACTGGTTCATGGAGATGCTTTCACGTTCTGAGTGGAGAAACACTCGAAAGTCACGGATATACACCCGCTCAGTGACGAACTGTTCGAGATATGTTGAAGCACTGAGGCTTATTACTGTTCTCCAGATGACTCGTTATTTTGTATCTGTACTAAGTACACATCCCAACATAGGGAGATTGACCCAATCCGCATGTTTTAATACATCATATCTGCCTTGTCACAGCAGTCCAATCCATCTCCAGAATGTCACTTCGATGCCATGTTTCCGTAAGACACAATTCTACATCGTGTCTTAGCTGCTCTGCCCTTCATAGTGAAGTATCTTACAGGGCCAGAGCACCGATGGCGAGCATGGCCAGACCACCAATAGGGGCCAGACCGGCGGCACCTGCAGTGACGGGAGCAGAGGTAGCAGGGGCAGTGCCGTTGCAAGGAACCGTAGGCTGGGTGGCTACGGTGGTAGGGCAGTTAGTCACAGCAGGCTGGGAGGCCTGAGTGGTGGGAGCGGCAGTGGTAGGGCCAGCGGTAGAGGTAGGAGCAGCGCCGCCGTCAGAGCTGGGGGCAGAGCTGGGGGGCGAGCTGGAGTCGGGCTTGCCAGCAGCAGCACAGAGCTTCTGGGTAGCGGGAAGAACCTCGCCTGGAGGGTGTTTTGTTAGCTATCATGTTCGTGGTCGTGTAGCTCTCAGAACAGCAGAAGGCAAAGTAGTAGATCAATGGACAGATATAAACTTACCGACGGCCTTCTCAGGGCCACACTTGGAAATGACGCAAGAAGTAGCTGCGCCCTGGATGGCAGAGAAGTTCTCCTTCTTACAGATGCAGGCGAAGTCGGTGGTAGAGCAAGAAGTCTTGCTCTTGACAGCGTCGTCAAGGCAGGGAATGGCGCAAGAGGGGATGTCGTCCTTGCTCTGGGCAGAGACCAGGGCGGCAAAAGCAACGGCGGCAACGGCGGAGAACTTCATATTGAATGTAGAGTGGTAGCTTTTGAGGTTGTTGGTATACAAAAAACGAGTGTAAATGGAGTATCAAGCGAGTGAATGAAGAAGGAGAGAAGAAAAGATCTGAAAGGGAAGAGGCGAGCTGTCCACCTTTAAGTAGGTAACAGCAAGGCCTTGGAAACCTTGTCGGTTTTCCCGTCGATTCACTCTCGGGAGATGCCAGAAGCTTTCGAACAGAACAATCAGAGGTTCCTCCGCCACGCTTTCATGAGCCAACACTCTTTGTATTAGCCAGGTTATCCTCCGCACGCCCCGTTTACCCCCTCCCCGCCTCCCCTCATTGGGACTGTTCCACTCCACACTGGGGACAGCGAGATTTGTGGTCTTGAAGCCGGTCCATCGTTAGGTTTTGAGCCATGTCTTTACTCCGCATGGATGTATGATATTGTCTAGTAGGCGTAGGCGCCCTTTCGTCGAGCTGGGTTCGCCCGCGGGTGGTCGCTCGTCGGCTGTCGGACAAGGGGCGGGGTGTCTGCTGACAATATTGCTTTAGTCCCAACTCCAACAAAGTTATTAGGCAACTTAAGCTAAGATGTGGGATGCACTAGGAGCGGCTAGGCTAGTTCGACTGTCATGCACGGAATACAGAATAAATATTGTATGTATTATCCTGTACCAAGTGGGCTGCCAGGCTGTATCCTAACTTCATTAGTCTAACACGACCGAGCGGCCGAGATGATCGACAGCCAATACCGAGAATAAGTCAGTGTTGAGCTCTTGACTTGGTACGTACGGGCCAATGCTTCTTTGTTTTCCTGGTGGCTGTTTTTTACATAATTAAAAAGAAATAGCCTCTGGTTTTGGCGCAGCATGTGCGTACCCTTTGCCCCCTTGGCAGGAATCGTCTGTCACCGTCTGAAACTTCGACTCGTGGCTCGGTTGGCCAAAGGGAATATGCCGGACACACAACAAAAAGAAAGATGCAAGAGAAGAGAAGTAAAATTCATTACACCGTGCAAGGTTCGTCTAATCCGGAGAGGGAGCAGGGCGGTAGAGGACCAACAGAATCCAACAGCGCAATAGACTGCACTTGGACGTTGGTTGGGAGAGGGGGGGTCTCGCGTCGTCATATCTGTGCACCGACTGAGTACGTTGTTTGTATTATTTTATGCCGATCCAGGTGGTGATCATCACCAGCATGACCTGCCTAGTGTGGGATTGGAAAGGAGGGCGCTCTCGACTCAGCTCCAAATGGTGGTGCTGCATCTTGACATTGTCGGCTTAAGAAAATAAAGATGGATACTGCGTGACGAGCAGTTTCTGTCACTTTCGGCACTGACTTGTTTTACGCACTGCAGTTGGCGATTTAACTTTTTGCGCAGACATTAGGCTCTCGTTTGACCGGCTGCCCCTCAATATTGGCGCCCACGAAAGCGGGTTGTATGCTTTCCACTGCCATGGTTTCCTTTCGGTATACGCCTAAGCTTTGTTTTCTCAGTCTTGAGCTCACGTCTTTAGCACTCAGTTAATCGATGTATGGTAATTTTTCATTCAATCCTGTGCTCATCTCCCCTACGAGCCTGGACTTGGCTTTGTAGTCCACCGGGACAGGCAGGCGTTCGGTTTTCCAGGCCGCCATAGTGCTCAGGTCATGTATTTGCCTCAGACGGGCTGCTCGAGAGTTTCACAATGGAGAATTAGGATCATGTGTGGCTGCCGGTTGTGGGGCTTTGGTCAGGCTCTTGGTAAAGGTATTTCATCGTCATGTTCATCAGTATTGATCGAGTTCTCCATCTGCAGCCAACTCTGACATCTTTCTTCTCTTCATTGTGAGGCTCTGGGGTAAACCCCTTGGCTCGTGCCCCTTTTCTTCTCCATATATCATGAATTATTACTGGGTCCAGACAAAGTAGGGACAATTTTCTTCCCCAAGATCCATTCCTTTCAGTCAGACTGCCTACCTGGTGGTGAGTCCCGTCTGACTATGAGCTTTGGTGCAGCGCCTTTCCGCCCTTTGCACCAATTTGCATCCTAGCCGGGCAATTGTTAGCATGTGACATGCGATACGTAGTATCATGATAATGGGAGCACGCAGAATAAATAGCAATCAACAAACGAGAGCCTTATGGCCAGTCCATTCACGCTAAGATGGGCTGTCGCCCTGAAGCCTCTCTCACATGCTTCCGCCAAGGATCTAAGACACGGGCAGCCAAGATGCATCAGCGGCAGGGCTGAGGAGGTTCCTGCATCGGAGTGGCGCCCTGTCATGATATCCGGGGGCAGTCCTTGCCGGAACGGAGCCTTGGCACAAACTCTTCGAGCGACAAGCTCTTAAGCAGCACACCAAGGCACCGATGGACCGATGCAGCGTCGCATAGATCCCGCCGCACATATTATTTATTGTACTAGTACGGCGTACCTGCAGAAGATAGCCTTATTAGCGCCAGCCCGGTTATTGGCAGGTGGCAGTTCGCACATGAAAAGTGCCATTAATTGCGTTGTATGTGTGTGCGCGGGAGCAACCAACTACAATGAATGAAACCTTTTTGAAGCCTTCAGAGCTGGAGTACTGTTCCACTATAGCGGCAGCGCAGCGCGCATACAGATGCCAACCACGCATTACTACGTGATGGAGCACGTTCAACTGGAAGAGAGTAAGGGCAGCCGATTATCGAGACGCTACGATACAACTGCGCTTCTCACCGACGGGAGACTCGTGTCTGATAACAACGGCCTTAGATACGTTTGCCAAGACAGTTAAAGATTGGCCGTCGCCCCGTGGAACCGGATCACTGGGCTTTGTCTGGAACCAATGCATGTAATCTCAGCAGCAAGAAAGACCCTTCCAGCCGGCCATGTGAATGCTATAACTGTATTTCCGCCATCAACTTTTCACCCTCAAAAAGGCCGTGCTTTCTCGCTGCCGGAATGATAACATGATAACACTGTCCACAATGGGACTCGCGCCGCCGCAACATGCTGGGCTCCTGGACGGCAATGTAGATGTTGCAGGATAGCATGGTGCGATCCTCGGGACAGTGTAATTCTAGCTTCGTGCCTGGCGATACCTCCCCAGGTTTTCGATTCTAGAAAGCCGTCGACCATTTGGACCGCGCTTATCAAAAGAGGCGCTGTCAAAGTGGCACGGTGCCGCTCCGTTGGACTGACTACAAGACAATAAATGAAGTTCCGGCTCCCCCCCCCCCTCGGTTGGTTGTCATAACACACGCCCCCCGCCTTATAGTCAACTAGTGGTGACCGACCCCCCAGTTAATATGCTCGATGGATCGACATCCTTCTGGCGGCTTCTCATTCGCATTCGGCCTCCTCTCCCACACAATACACAATAGTCCCGCAGCTAGCTGCTGCGAGCGGACCATTCTCCATGTACGGCATAACGATCAGCATCGGTCCGGAGATTGCATGCAGCCTTCACTGTCTGATTTGCAGGCAGGCTGTGCCATAATGGCCGTGATTCCTTAGTACGTGCTGCGAGTCATCTGTTCCTGCTTTTCGTTGCATCAGCAAGATTTCTATAAGCCATCACGTCACACTCACATGGCGCCGTAGACTGAAGTCTTCAGTAGTAGCGCATATAGCTGGGAGGGCTCGTTACAAGCTTCACTCTCGTGTTGTGGTATTTTCCGAATCTCATTAATCTGCTACGTCCAATATTTGCTCAACCCCAGAGTCCCCCCAGGAGTATCTATCTATCCATCACCCTAACTGACTTGGGACCCGGAACGCAAATGTCCTAGCATCGCACACCATTTTTGATCAGGGCTAGGACAGTATTTATGTAGGCATGTACATAGTGTGTACTCCGTAATATATGTAGCTCATAGCAAGTTTGTCTGTGAAAGATCAAACTGTAACGCGGTAATGCACCACAACTCCCTCAATATACATTCCTCCGTTATCTAAGATAAACACCTACCTTAACAGAACCAGCATGGATGTCAAACGAAATGTGTCAAACCGACCTTACCAAACCTGCACAGCCATGATAGTTCTTCCCTTAACCTTACGATTCACCCTTTCCCAGCGTAATGCACGACATAAAGTCTGCTCGTCATGTCTCCATGACATTAGATTAGTTGCATTGCTATGTATCAGGTTGAAGAACCGGCTGTGATGCCAGATCACAAAAAAAACTATATACCCCCTAAATCCTCTAAATCAAACCGCCCTGTCGTAGACTTCCGGAACAGTTTCAGACGCCGAACCGCAAAATCCGAATCAACGCCTCGCGCCTCAACTTGTTGACTGATACACCAACGCCAAATGCCAACGCCAATTCCTATAATGAGGGCCATCTCTCATAGTCGGGGAAAAAAGAACTGTGGATTCTTTCCGCGTAATCGATAATAGTAGGGTAGCTTCGTACAATCTTGCCAGTCGCAGGCGCACTTTACGTGAGGGCCTCATGTAAGCAGATGCCAAAAAAAAAAAAAAAAGAATCAAAGGGAAGAGATCGTAGGGAAATACTCACGCGGTACACACTAGGCCTCCAACAATGAAGCCATAGACCGTCGCGTCTGCTTCTGTAGGCTCTGACCCTCCAAGGACCCAGAACGGCGCATCGTCGTCGTTCGTCTTGCTATTCTTGCGACTATCCGACTTGACCGACTCGGTCAGCAGCGCGTTCAAGCTATCCCAAACTTCTTCCTTGAACATTGCCACCTCCTCATCGGTCAGACGCCCCGTGCCCTGGGTATAGAGACCGCTCGTGACGCTGCGCTGGGCCAGCCATCCAACGAATATCTGAAGCGGCCAAGGTACGGCCGCAAGCATGTTGGTCCGCATCTCCATGTAGTTGTCGCACCATTTCTCGCGTGTTCCGTAGAAGTATACCCTGTCCTCCATGAGGGCGCGAATCGCTAGGTCGTGTGCTCTTTGTGCGGGGCGCAGAGCGGCATTCAGGTCGGGGAGAATGTCGTTCTCGACCAACTCGCGAATGATGAGAGTCGAATCACCCAGGGTGCAGGTTTGGCCGCCAGGTGTTGTGAGTTGGATGTAGGGAATTTTGCCTTTGGGCGCAGAGCGAGGTGATCCTCCTCCCAAGCGATATTGCGCAGCGCTGAAGCGCAGTCGAGCTTCCAACTTGGTGACAAAAGGCGACCATACATACGTGCCACCGCGTGGTGAGCCACGAAAGACCGTGAGCTGGGGGCTGCTGCTCGCGTCCTCTTCAGGCATGATTTTAAATGTTCGCTAGATCCTTTCAGTCGTATATATGGTGATGCTTCATACGGTTTCGACCTGAAAGTTGATGAGTAGCCAGGTTCTGCGAATTTGTGTCGACGACGCTCATTAGTTTGAATAGACACGCGCTGAACGGGCAACATGCAACGCGACTGAGGTGGCTAGCATCGACACACCGGAAATGGTGTTGAGGGGCAGCCGCGTTAAGGTATAGCCAATTGGCGAGACGGATTGACTCCCGCAGCTATCCGGACAGTGCTGGGGAGAGGATGACTAAACGCTCTCATGACGTCATGAATTGCAGGGAAAGTTTTGTCCGAGCTTTGAGATATCCGATCCGACCATAACGAAGACCTTCTCAGAGACGAAAGAAAGGCGAAAAGCAAAAAGCAAAAATCAAAAGTCTCTAGGGTAACTTCGGAGTAATATTTTCAGATCGGGATGGACCCGCGCCGTGATGTTGAGTGATGCCCGTTCGACCCCGGATCAAATAAGACGCCTGAATTGTCAGTGATGCTCAGACTACCGAGGAAACTGATTTGTAATATAGACTCCATTCAAAAGACATCTAATCCGTAACTAGCCTGCTTCTTCTTTGCATTGACTCACGCTGGGGCCCCGTTGATGAATTCTACGACTGGTTTTCCCATGCCAAGGGCGACAGTCAACCTGTCTGCGAACCAAATGTTTGTCCCTAGAGGGGCAGTAGCGGGCGTCCATTACCCTGTTGCACCACTTGCAGCCAGCGGGACTCCACCACAGCGCCTCGGTCGTCGTCCATTGCCTATAGACCGCCGGAGACACTGCACCTCATCGCGTTAATTCCGCCAATGCAGCAAATTTTAGTGCAGCAACTTTGCTACAGCCAGGCTCGAAGTGATGACAAAGCTAAGAATGGAGCATGCAGTTATTTTATTGGAAAGTACACTGCGATTGGCCGTTGATGTTGTTTGGCTCGAAGCGGGCCAGTCGGCCCTTCTGTTCAATGCGCCAATTGTACGGAATAGACAGTAGTTCGTTATGGTAAGTGGCTGCTTTCATGATGGTGGGGGTCATGATGGTACCCAAAATAGGCCAAACACTTGCGTCGGTGAAATTTCCTCATCTGAAGACTCTCCTGACGGAAATATCATGTCCATTAATAACTACTAATATACTACGTACCCACCCGTTCATCCAGTTTATGATTTATACATTTTTGTTATTCGGTACTCTACCTCAACTCTGTGTTCGCTTCCAACTCTTTGATCTCACTTCCAGACACTGAATCAAATTTGACAATGGCGAACAAGGTTTTCAACGTCGGTGTCATTGGATATGGGTGCGTAGGCTATTGAGAGTCAACAACTTTCCTCGTCCCGGCCTATGATGAGAGCGCCTTACTGACCCTGATGTCGATAGCATGTCTGCCAAGATCTTCCACATCCCTTTCATTGCCACTACCCCTCAATTCAAGCTTCACAGTATCGTGCAACGAAGTCCAAAGGATGGCAATTCAGCACCTCAAGACCACCCCGAGGCAAAGCACTACACAGATGTGAAGCAGATGCTTGCGGATCCTGAGGTGGATGTTATTGTCGTGACAACACCTCCTGACAATCATTTTGAGCTTACTAAATCTGCACTGGAGGCTGGCAAGCATGTTCTCACGGAGAAGCCTTTTGTGCCTACTTCTGCCGAAGCTGAGAAGCTCATTGCCATTTCTAAAGAAAATAAGCGACTCATTTGTGTATACCAGAACCGACGCTGGGATTCTGACTTCTTGCTTGTTAAGCACCTTATTTCAAATGACATCCTCGGCCGCGTTGTTGAGTTCAACAGCCATTTCGACAGATACCGTGCTTCTGCCCCCACCAATTGGAAGGGCGAGCTTGGCATTCCGTCCGGTGGCAGTGCTCTCTTCGATCTTGGAACCCATCTTATTGATCAGGTCTATGTTCTTTTCGGAATGCCACAGGCTGTCCATGGACGTCTTCTGTCCCAACGAGCTGGCAAGGCTGATTTCTTTAACCCGGACGCTGTGTCGGCCGAGTTCACGTATCCTGACGGGAAGCTGGTTCATGTTCGTATCAGTGTACTCAGCGCGGAGACCGTTCAGCCCCGATTTTGGGTTCGTGGCTTCAAGGGCAGCTTCCACAAATTTGGCTTAGACCCCCAGGAGGATCAGCTCAAGGCTGGTGTGAAACCCACAGCGGCAGACTTTGGACGAGAGAAAGCCGAAAATATGCGACTTGTTCTGGTGACTGAGGATGGAAAGATGAAGGAAGAGAAGGTGCCAGGACTGGAGCCCGAGACATACAAGACATTCTACGCTGCCTTTGGAAAGGCTGTGGAAAGTGGGAAGCAGGAGGACGTTCCTGTCAAGGCTTCCGAGGCGAGAGATGTCCTGCGTCTTATTGAGGCTGTGCAGGAGAGTGCCAAGACGGGTAGAGATATTACATTCTCTTAAATCAAATAAAAATAAATAATCAACGATGACTTATGACTCTAGCTTCGGTGGCTTGTGAGATGTGGAATGTCTTCTATGCACGCTGGGATACAGGTTTCATGATCTGAATCACCAGCGTTAGGGTAACGATAGAGAGGGATTGCTTTGTTCAACTCTAGAAACGAGGATTGCTGCAGGTTTGATGGATACGGGAACCTGTCACTCCGTCATGGTAGCCTCCAAGTGTGGAAGGTGCGATGTTTGGTCCTTCCATGTCGTGGAAAATCTACAGGCCTCCTCCACCTTAATCACCCCCGAGGGCTTTTGCATAGTGTTGTAGCAGCATGACGAAACCTCGCGACCCTCTCTGATTTTGTATTCCGATAGCTTGTCTACCTCCACCATCAAGCTGAAGACGATAATACCTTGGAAATCATGGCATCATTCGTGATGCAAACCGGAGATCAAGCGGCCGGATGTCACTTTGGCGACCCTCGCATGGCCGACCGGGTCGGCCACAGTGCAGCGACAATACCGATTGTACATAAGACAGGCTTCCATAGAGCTAGAGGATCAGCTCAAGGCAGTAACAGAGTACGGCGCAAAGCCAGAACCGACCCTACTCCGGAAGACTTCTTTTACACTTCAGACAACCTGTCCACTCATGGCTGCTCATCTTCCGATCTACCATCGTCGCTCTTCGACCACCAAGACATCTCCAACTGGCGGAAAAGCGCCCGAGATCTTGAAGCTGGTTGTGTGTCATGGTCTTATTACCGAGATGATGGTCTATTATCATGGATCCGGTCAACGTTGTTGGATTCCGACACGTTTTTTGGCTCCAAGATAGACCTTAAATTGCGAAATCCTGGTTCGAGTGATGTTATAGGGTACTCAGCCCAAACCCCTTCCATGCTGATCACTTTCCTATGGAGATTTGTCATGCTTTTCATTTACTGTTTCTTCATTTCTGCCTGCCACTATCGTTTAGGACTCGCTTTCGGATTGTACTGCGGACAGCCCGAGTCCACAGGGCTCAACAACGAACCTATCATTGTTCCTACACCGTCAATGGCGCTTATATGGTCGGAGGCACTCATAACTACGGGAGCTTGTTTTCTACTCGCCCAAGGCTATTTTGGGTTTGTAGCATTCCCATATTCACTGATGTGGTGCCCGCTGACCTTATATAGATTAAGATCCACTCGGGAACGGATGGAACGTGTGAAACAAACTGGCGTCACACTTGCATATTCGCTTATAAAAACAACTACAACCGACACTCCTTCGGGCCTGTCAAAAGACGAATTGCAGTTAGTGATTTAGTATGTTTCATTAGTACCGGCTGCGGGCGGGGGGGGGGGGGGGGGG